>PVIH01000518.1:0-20441 GCA_004025045.1 Sigmodon hispidus
ATAAGATCACCCTTAGCATGGCAATCCCATAAGATCACCCTTAGCATGGCAATCCCATAAGATCACCCTTAGCATGGCAATTCCATAAGATCACCCTTAGCATGGCAATCCCATAAGATCACCCTTAGCATGGCAACTTTGATTGTGCTTTGAAATTTTCCCACATAGCCTTTTTGTGCATTTGGACCAAAGTTTCCTTATGCATTTCTAAATGTTTAGTTTCATGCCTTTGTATGGAATGCCTGATTCTAATTTCCAGTTCTACCATCCACAGATCCCCTTTGTGTGTGTTTATCCATATGGATTTGTTTTTTAAAGATGGACAATTTTTCCCCATGGACACAGTTCTTCTCCAGCAGAGCAGATGCTATTGAAAACTCTTTGAACAGAAAAAAACTGTTCTCATTACCAGATTCCATGACCTTATACTTTTGAACAACATTACAAAAGAAATCAAAAAGCTCTTCTGTATAAAACAGTTTTATAATGATTATTCCACTCTAGAAATTATGTTTAAAATGTCAGACTATAATCTTATTTTGTTCATGAAGGCCTCATAATTTTAAGTGTAGTTATGGATTATACCTCTCTAAGTTTTCTATTAACATATTCTGTTTTTGTTTTCTAATTACAAAGTAAACACTGGCGTTGGTTCTCCATACACCTTGGTTCTGTTGAGCATCAAAGTCATTGTCAACCACTGTTGACTTTTTTACTTTTTCCCTCACTTCCCAGCTGAATTCTTCAAAACTTGAAGGTCAAAGGTTGAAATCATTTCATTTTTAGTTTTACAGTCCTCAAATACTTCTGCTATTCTCCTTATCTATATGCTTGACTAATTCCTAAAATTGTATCACAAAACTGCATCACTTAGCCAAATGTACAGATTACAAGCAAAGAATAATATGAAGTGCTAGTCATATAACTGAGTAATCTATTTAGCACAACTTCAATATCTACTGAGCCAAATGTCCAGAGAACTAGTGTAAAGCAAAGTAACTTTCAAAGCTAATACAAATGTTAGCCACATGCAATTTGAGTAGTGTATACATAATAAATTATTGATTGGCTACTATTCAAATTCTGGTGTGTGTCAAGGTGATTCACTTATTCTTGACATTATCTGGAGCAGAAATGACATTTGTATAAATATGCTCATTGTGGCAATTGTGAGATAATCTATAAATGTCTATTTTGTATTCAGCTTTTAAAGTACAAGCCAAGAGTTTGTTAATTAACAAGTCTTATAAAGTATTCCTCACACTCTTTTATTTTTGATAATTGCTGATCTTTAGAGTTCCTTAAATTAGTCACAAGATTATTAATTTTCTATTTCTATTTCCTGCATTTAACATTAAATGGATAAACTTGAATTTAGCTAAAGTTTAGGTTTCAGCAAAAAAATAAGTAGTTAGTTCAAATATATTTAAAGAAATGTAAGAGGGAGGAAGGCACAGACTTGTAGAAATAGAGCATGAAATATGTTTACTATGAAGAAAGAAGGTGCTGCTCTGACAAAGATATAATCCAAAGAAAAATTAATGATCATCAAACTCTTCCCTTTGTTTTATCAGTGAGGAAATGCCTGAGATTGGTAGCAGGTGTAAGGACACACTAGTGATTAAACTGTGTTCAAATAAAAAGTCCTCTGTCATGATTGCTCATGAGGTTTTGCTCTTTCTCCTAGTTGTTTTGACTGTTCTCATGAGGTCACACACCTATAACTGAGCAGAGTCGACATATCTGCTCATTCTTTTATTACACATTTTCCTCCTAAAGAATTCCTAAAAGATTCTTAAAACAAAATTCTCCAATGTTCTTAGTGCTAAGATGACATGGCAGAGAAGTGTAACTATCTGCTTATATCATTGTCTCTTATCAGAATGCCATAAATGCTGGAAAGACCTCTCATATTTTCAGAAGCCATTCCCTCAGTGACACTACGCATTGCTGCAATACATCTAGAATAAGGCTTCCACAATGAATCCTGCCATACTCTCCATCTCAGTGGTCTTCCTGTGAAGTGGAGCTCTTAGCAGATTCCAGTTGTCAGATTCCCTTGGGTCTGTTAGCTCTCCACTCTGCCTGTTAAATTAATATCACTTAACAATGACAAAAAAAGAGCTAAGGGTTTTAAAACCATGAATCTGAAATACAGGATTTTACTATTTCTTTCAGATTTAATATTCTCTGATAATCATCTACCTAGTGGCATTAAACTGGCTACCAAAGGTTACATAAATTACATAACAATATTTAATTGAAATAAAACATTTCAAGAATTTATTGTTTGCCTTTTTGTATTTTAGCTGTTAGTCAACGTTCTGTGAGAAGGTTCAATTTCAGAGATTTTACTGAAGTATGAGTAAGGAAAAAAATATTATCATATTACAGCTATATTTATCATGGTTTATTTGCACTGGGTAGTGGTTAATGCAGAGACTACTGACTGGTCAAAGTACTGAGATTACATGATTGTTGAGTGTTCTTTATCACCCTCCCCTCAAAGGCTCAAGGACCATTACAAAAGAGGGATTTGAAATCAATGGGGGAACCACAGGATAGCGAGCACTGCTGCAAGATACTATCACCTGGACATGACACAGCCTATGCTACTGGTAGGTATTGGTGGCTGGGAAGAGAGAGCCCCTTGGGTAGCTACTCATAAGTTGTCAATGCTCCATTAAATAACCTCCTACCTACTATGATCATGCAAGCCATCCTAATTCAACATTTCTGGTCATAAAATGACATGAAGCAGGAGGAGGACTTCTCGGATTAAAGAAAAGAATATGTGGAGATAAAGGAGGATAATTGGGAGTTCTAAAAATGAAAATAACCAAAATTTAATGTACTTAAAATTTTCAATAGTAAAAATTATAAATAGTGAAGAGCAATCAGGGGTATTTTATCATTTAAAAAGACCTTTTTCCATATAGCCCCCTGCTCACCCATCCTTCCCTGATCCAAATCCCTTCCAGTCTGCATTTAGTCTCCCGCACCCCATTCTCTGATTCTCTCCGCCAAAAGGATAGGATGTCCCAAGGTGGGTCAGCTAAACATAGTGCATCCACTTCAGGCAGGTCTGATTTTCTCATCCCAGGAATATGTAAAACAATGCAAACAAGTTTTTTTCATATTTTTCATTATAGAAAAAGGCATATATTATTTTTGCCCATGTATCTCCTTGTTCAGTTCCCTTCCCCCTTCTGCTCCTTCCAGTCACTCACTCTTCTCTCCATCAGTTTATCTCTGGCCCAGCAGAGGTAGGAGGTCCCAGGGTCCCAAGGTGGCTTAGTTCAGCATCCACACCAGGAAGATCTGCTTTCCTTACCCCCACATCAATCTGAGTCAGCTATTCCTCTGGGGGGAATAGGCTCCAAGGTGCCTGTCCAAGCTGTTTCAGATCCCAAGCTGTTCAGTGTTTGTGGTTTGCAGCTTGGACATGCTCAGCTTTTTTTATTTAAAGTCCACTAATGAGTGAGTACACCCCCTGTTTATTTTTCTGAGTTTGTGAGACCTGGCTCAGGTCTCCCAATCCATCCATTTGCCTGCAAACTTTAGGATATCATTTTTTCTCATAGCTGAGTAGTACTCCATTGTGTAAATGTACCATAGTTTGTTAATCCATTCTTTAGTTGAAGGGCATCTAGGTTGTTTCCAGGTTCTTGCTATTACAAATAGTGCTGCTATGAACATAGTTGAGCTAATGCCTTTGGAGTGTGAATGTGCATATTCAGGGTGTATGCCCAGTAGTGGTATTGCTGGATCTTTGGGGGGATTGATTCCCAGTTTTCAGAGAAATTTCCATACTGCATTCCAGAGTGGCAGAACCAGCTTAGCCTCCTCAACCTCTCCAGCATAAGCTGTCATCTGTGGCTTTTATCTTAGCCAATCTGACTAATTGTTCTAAGGCTTTCAGCTGTGCTTTCTCTAGTGTGAGATTTCTCTAGGTTTTTCATATAGTCATTTAGTGCTATGAATTTTCCTCTCAAGACTGCCTTCATTGTGTCCTACAAGTTTGGGTATGTTGTAGATTCATTTTCACTAAATTCTAAAAAGTCTTTGGTTTCTTTCTTAATTTCTTACTTCACCCAGAAAAGAAGTTGAGTGATGTTTAGTTTCCATGAGATGGTAGGCTTTCTGTGATTTTTGATGTTGTTGAACTCTAACTTTAGGCCATTATGGTCTGATGTGATACAAGGGACTATTTCCACTTTTTTGTATCTAAAATAGACCAATTATGTGGTGAATTTTAGAGAAAGTTCCATGGGGTACTGAGAAATATCTATATTCCTTTGCATTTGGGTGGAAGTTTCTGTAAATATCTATTAAATCCATTTGCATCATGACCTCTGTTAGACTCCTTATTTCTCTGTTGCGTCTCTGTCTGGTGGACCTATCCAAGGGTGAAAGTGAGGTATTGAGGTCTCTCACTATTAGGGTGTGAGAATTGTTGTGGGATTTGAGCTTTAGTAGTATCTTTTACATAGATAGGTGCCCTTATTAGGGCCATAAATATTCAGTTGAAATCTTATCTTGACCAGTTTTTCCTGAGTTGAACAAGTAATGTCCATCCTGGTCTCTTTTAATTGATTTGAGTTTGAAGTCTATTTTGTTTGATATTAGGATGGCAACCCCAGCTTGTTTCTTAGGGCCATTTGTTTGGAAAATCTTTTCCCAAACTTTAACTCCAAGCCTGTGTCTGTTTTTAAGGTTGAGGTGTGTTTCTTGTATGCAACAGAAGGATGGCTTATGTTTTTGTATCCATGGTGTTAGTGTGTGTCTTTCAATAGGTGAATTGAATCCACTGATATTAACAGATATTAGTAACCACTGGTTGATATTTCCTTTTTTTTCTTTGGTGGTGGGTTGTATGTATTTTCTTTCTCTGGACTTTTCTTCTGTGGGGTTATTGATTGCTTGTTGTTTCATGGGTGTATCTGGAATCCTTAGGTTGGAGTTTCCCCTCTAATGCTTTCTGGAGGGCTGAATTGGTAGATAGGTATTAAGTCTGAATTGTTATGAAATATCTTGTTTTCTCCATCTATGGTGATTGATAGTTTTGATAGGTACAGTAGGCTACGTTGGCAACCTTACTCTTGAATGTCTGTATAACTTCTGACCAAAACCTTCTTGCTTTCATGTTTCCAGTGAATGGTGTTATTCTGATGGGTCTGCCTTTATAGGTATATTGGCCCTTTACTTTTGCACCTCTTAAAATTTTTTCTTTGTTCTGTATGTTTTGTGGCTTGATCATTATGTGGTGAGCAGACTTTTTTGGAGGGTCAAATCTGTTTGGTGTTCTGTAGCTTCTTGTATCTTTATAGTCATCTCCTTCTTTAAGTTGGGAAAGTTTTCTTCTATGATTTTATTGAATACATTTTCTGTGCCTTTGAGCTGAAGTTCTTCTCCTTCTATTCCTATTATTCTCAAGTTATGTCTTTTCAATGTGCCACAAATTTCCTGAACTTTTTCTGTTATGGCTTTTTCGGTTTTAGTGTTTTCTTGGCTGATATATCTATTTCTGCTATTGAGTCTTCCACTCCAGAGATTCTCTCTTTTATCTCTTGGATTCTGGTGGTTATGCTTGTGTCTGTAGTTCCAGCTCTTTTTTCCAGGATTTCTATTTCCACCCTTGCCCCATTTTGTGCCTTTTTTATTGCTTCTATTTCACTTTTTAGTTCCTGAAATGTTTTTGTCAATTTTTGGTTTTCCTTTTCTTGGTTTTCTTTCCAAGATATGTTCATCTCTTCCAATTTTTGTTTGTTTTTTCTTCTATTTCTTTAAGGGAAATTTTTATATCCCCTTTGAAGGTTTCAATAATCTTCCTAAAGATGTTTTTGCTGTTGTTTCCTTCAGATTCCTCTTCATTGCTCTGTTCAGGTCCTGTAGTTGTAGAACCATCAGTTTCTTCTGGTGTTGCCTTGTTGTTCTTTATATTGTTATAAGTATTCTTGCACTGGCATCTGCTCATGGCTTCAGTGGTTCACAATTAGTCAGCTTCTAGTCAGTTGTGGCTAGAGGGCTTGTGTGTCTCCTCTCTACTCTGAGCAAAGGGTCTGTTTGATCTTTGACTCTGCTCTGGACAAGAGACTATGCTTCCAAGGTCCCCAGTCCTTGTCTGATGATTCAGTTTGCCCTGGAGAGGGGCCCAGCCAGGTAGTGCCTAGGGCCTTCTGCTGGGATGAATCTGAGATCAGACCCTTAGGTGTGAACCTGATCCCGGAGAGGAATTCTCCTTACTGGGGCCGAGGAGGTGGAATCTGCTCACCTTTGACTCCGCTCTGGATGAGGACAGAGTTTAAAGCCTGCAATCAAGTTTCTAAATAAGTTTTTCTAAATAAGTTTATTGACAATTTTTAGAATTTATGTTGTGTTCTGATTACTTTAACCTCCAGCTCTCTTTAATCTCCCTCTCAGTCCCCTTCCTTCTCTATAAGTTCCTTTTCCTCATCAATAACTTTTCTTTTGTGGTCTACCTGGTTTTAGCAGTGTCACTTTTGAGCACATATACATACATACATACATACATACATATATATATAGTATGACATTTTTTCTGTTCCATCCAGCCTTGATATCTTGCAGCTGCTTATATAATAATTACTCAAAGGCTTGTGTTAAGTATAAACTGTTTGGCCCATGGCTCAGGCATATTACTATCTAGCTTTCAGGCTTAAATTGATCCATTACTTTTATCTGTGTTTAGCCATGTGGATTGGTATCTTTTCTCATTGCAACATTCTCATACTGCTTTTTCCACGTTGGCTGACATCTGCTGCTCTGCCTTTCTTCACTCAGAATTCTCCTAGTCTGGTTGCCATGCCTCTACTTCCTGCCTGCTTCTGGCCAATTAGCATTTTATTAAACATATACAAGTAAAAAAATTCACATCGTTATCCCACACACATACATATTACATAATGGCCAATTGTCAAGTAGCTATATTGTAAATATCTGAGCCCATTAATACATTGTCCTCTAATGCATAATGTCTTTGTGTAGTACAAACATCTAATATTATTTACTTATTTATTTGTTTTTTGTTTGTGTTTTATAGCCCAACCACTGCCTCTCCTCAGTCCTCTTCCACTACTTCCTCCTCACCTCCTACCCACTCTCCACCCACATTCCTCTGTAAAAAGCTAGCATTCCAAAGGTTTCAGAAAAGCATGGCATATCGAGCTGCCATAAGACCAAGCATAGCTTCCTGTATTCAGGCTGGGCAAGGCAATCTTACCTGAGGAAGAAGCTCCTATTGCTGAAAGTCTCATATATAGACCAAGCTACACAACTATCCCATATATGCAAAAGGCCTAAGTCAGTCCCATGCAGTCTCCCTGGTTTCTGGATCAGAGTCTGTGAGTTCCCATGAGCCAGCCTAGTGCTTTCTGTGGGGTTTACTGTGAATTTACTGAACCCCCTCCCCCATTTTCTACAATCCTACCTCTTTTTTTCTTATCAGATGGCCTAATGTTTGGCTGTGAGACTCTGAATCTGCCTGTATCAGTCACTGGATGAAGGCTCTTTCATGACAACCAGGGTAGTCACCAATCCAATCACAGGAAAAGGGCAGTTCAGTCTATGCTTGCACTGCTGCTAGAAATATTACCTGGGACTGCTGTTGTAGACTCATGGAAGTTTCCCTTGCATCAGGCTTCTACCCAACTCCATAAATTTTCCTTTTCCAGTCATCTCTCTCAGTACTGGCTTCCTATGTCCACCTCCCAACCCAACTCAATCATTCAAGTTTCCATGCCAACCTGCCCTTAGTTCAATCAGAAAATCTCTCTCTAAGGTGATTAATGAGTCTCTCCCTTGGAGCCTTCTTGTTAACTAGCCTAGATTATAATATGGTTATAATATGGCTATCCATTACTTTACAGTTAACATCCAGTTATGAGTGAGTACATACCATATTTAACTTTTTGGGTCTGGGTTACCTCACTCAGGATGTTTTTTTTTTTTTTTTTCCTAGTTCCATTAATTTGCTTTCAAATTTCCTGATGTCATTGATTTTTAGCAACTCTGTAATACTCCAATGTGTAAATGTACCACATTTTCTTTATCAATTCTTCAGTTGAGGGGCATCTAGGTTGTTTCCATGTACTGGCTTTACAAATAAAGCTACTATAAACATAGTTGAACAAATGTCCCTGTGGTAAAATTGAGAATCGTTTGGGTATATGCCCAAGAGTCGTATAGATGTGTTTTGAAGTAGATTGATTCCCAATTATCTGATAAACTGTGATATTGATTTCCAAAGTAGATATACAAGTTTGAACTCCCACCATCAATGGAGGAGTATTCTCTTTGCTCTACATCCTCTCCAATACAAGTTGTTATTTGTGACAAACATCTGAATTTAAATAGTTTAGATTGTTTGTCTATTTGTGATGGTTATTTTAGGCTCATATTTAAGAACTCTTTGAAGTTGATTAAGATATTCTGCTATAAATTTTACTAGTTGTTTTTTCTTTTGTTTTTAGATATGCTATCCATTTGGAAATGTGTGTATGTGTGTGTGTGTTTATGTATATGTAGCATGAGAGAAAACAAGAAGTTATTTTCTACATAGCTATTTCATTAGATCTTTTATGTAAAATATCACACTATTTCCCTTTCATTTCTATGACTCAATTTAAGAATAATCACTTGAGATTTGGACAGTCCACCAGGATTACTTCTAATGGGTTTTTAGGAAAAAGTTTCATAAATTTATTACATTTTGTGCTAGTAATTTTATCAGGAAGTAATATTTAAAGGAACTGTGATAATATTGGTGTCTCAAAAGAGTTATAATTGCCAATGCTGTAATTCAATTTGCATACAACTATCTAAACTAGTTCACAATATTCTTATGTCCATTTTTTAGGTTTTTGTAGGAAGGTTCAGTGTCTAACTTGATTATAAGTATCTTCATCATGTTACATCCAGGAAACAGATAATTGGTAGGACTAATTTCTTCAATTTTTTCCCTCTGATAATGACTTCATTACACATGACATCTATATTCATTAGGGTAGTAATATTATTTTATGTTACTTTAAGTTATATACATCTAAGTCTATGTGTATACAGAAAACGTGGGAGGGAGGAGGAGGATTTTTAAGTGAAGATATAACCCTTGGGGTAACAATGTTGTTCCAAGAGCAGTAGATTAACAAAATCCTTCTGCCAGACATAATGACCCTCCTTTTGAGTGGTTAGCCAAAGCAATTCAAGAAACCCCCATTACTTAAATTGAAAGTTACACCCTAATAGTAAAAGTACAATCCACTCTAACAGGATTCAGGAACCCACATAGCAGGGTTCTAAAAGCCTCTTCCCTGAGAACTAGCTCACAGAGTAGCAGGAGGAGTCAAGCAATCTGCTAAGGGAGAAAAGCAATTAATAGTCTTAACCAGCTGGACTCTATGAACAATAATGATGGCCAGAATAACAAGATGTGCTCCAAAGTATAATAGTGGCACTTAGATTCTGGAGCTAACCAACAGCTATCAGTTTGGACGTAAGGCCTGCTCATTGGAAGAAAAATCATGCCTAGTACTATAAAACTAGCATATTGCCTATTGCTGGTGAGTCATGGACCCTTTAAGACACCCTTCCACTGCCACTTTACTAAACCAGTGTAGCTTCTGAATGTATTCTAAATATTTATTTTATACACACAGATAAACATATCTCTCATCCCTCACCAAAGGAGATTCCTTGTTAAGCAGATAGAGACCATTTCAGAAAGCCATTAGTCAAAATGCAAAAAAATAAAAGAACATGAGCTGTTCACCATTATCTACACATCTACAACAAAACTCCTATCTCTCAGGCTCATGGAACATAATGAAAAAAAGCATAAAATTATTAGAAGAGCAAGAGGATCAGGACAGGACATCTACTAGAAAATAATGTCTTCTATACATCACAGTGAAGTTGTATGTAGTAAATTTCAACAACACAGTTATGTATTTTAAGACCTAAGAAATGACAACACCAACTGACATGCTAACATATATAAGGGGATTCTCACAAGACTTCACATCTAGATGAAGGGCTATTGGCACTTCATTGTTACTGAGAGAGGGAGAAATGTTTTTTTCCAGTGATGAGCTCACTAATAGTTCAGCCAGTCCTAAGAGGTCAGCCCTAAACATAGGTGAGCAAAACTAAATGGTCTCAGCAGATTGTATTTATAGGCTTACACACACGCGCGCGCGCACACACACACACACACAGAATAGGAGTTTGTGTATAGATATAATATTTAATATGAAGTTCTCAAAACATTTAATAAGAAAAAATATTCAGGGGCTGGAGAGATGGCTCAGAGGTTAAGAGCACTGACTGTTCTTCCAGAGGTCCTGAGTTCAATTCCCAGCAAAACCACATGGTGGCTCACAACCATCTATGATGAGGTCTGGCGCCCTCTTCTGTAAAACTGTATGCATAATAAATAAATAAATCAAAAAAAAAAAAAGAAAAAATATTCATTGGAGTATCCTTACAGAAGAGAAAAAGGCTTATGCTTAAAATAATATATACATGTCAACTATGAAATTTGTTTTAGTGAAGAATAATTATGCCTACTTTTGTTTATGTAGTTTCTGGCCTGGACTTTCCAGTCTAGACCAGATGTTTAGACCCATTCTCAACCCCACTGCCACTTAGACCCAAATATTTATACAGACGCTTGTATTATTTTTACGCTGATAGACCTAGGGCCCAGGCATATTCATAAGGCTAGTTCTCATTCTTAAACTAACACATCTTGTTCAACCATGCACCTCAATAGCATGTCTCAGAGCAGCATTTCAGTTTCTTTTCTCTACATCTGCTTCATCTCTTCATTGTGTCTGTGGCATCTCTCTCTGGCATCTGTATCTGTTCTAAGATTTTCCCAAAGTTTTCTTAGTCTACTAGCCCCACCTATACTTCCTGTCTGCTTTCAGCCAATCAGCTTTTTTATTAAACCAGTAGGAAGGACAATTTTTTGCAATGGAACAGAATATAATCCTACTACAAACTTTCTCAGGCCAAAAAAAAAATCATTTTAAAAGGTAATAATGACTGTGTCACTATTTTATTATGAGATATGGCATGCTAGCAAAGAAGTTTCTTTGATAAAAAAACAAACAAAGAAACAAAAACACTATAGGGATAGACCAAGCTTTGTAGTGAGACTGCTTGAATTGAATCTTGTTCTGAATATCTGGTAAACCCGCTTCTCCCAGTATACCCATGGAGAAGACACAGCTTATACTAAATTGAGTAAAGAAACTAAAATGTTCTATTTAGAAATGTCATTAAAATTTATGCACAATGAGAATTTTTCTCAAGGGTTTCTAATGAAAGAGAGGAAGGTACTCCTTCGCATCTGTTTCTATTGCTAAGATTCAAAGAACAGCAGTGACTGTGATTCAGACACTAAATATTCATCCTCAACTTCATGGATAATGCATTGTTCTGTCACTCTACAAGACATGTGTAGTGGTGTGTATGTTGTGTCCTAACAAACTGAAATGTACAACTTGAAATGAGGAATTTACTATCTTGCCTCTCTGTTTCTTTATACATTCCCAGAGTGCAATGGAGCAGAATATGAGAAGACACAATACAAGTAGACAGTAAGATCAGAGGTGCACTGAATTCTGGGAGATATAGTACTGATAGATGAACTAAATTCTGGAGAAAGAAGCTTGACAAAATTGCTTGAGTACTTCTTTTTCATTTACTATACCAGATTTTAATTTTTTATGATCATTTTAATGAAAATTTGAATTACCATATTTAATTTAGTAGTATAAAATACTGAAAAATATTTTTAGTTTTAAAAAAATAAATAAGACTGTGTATTGTGATCTTTTCTTCTACAAGAAAATTCCCCACAAAGTTGTCTGTTAAGGAAACAGCATGCCAAGATCAAGGGCAGTCTACAAGCTCAGTATTGGATATAAATAGACTCTTCCATTTTTAAAGCAGTATCTGCTGCATAAGCGAAAAGAAACAACATCTTGTATATTTAGAAGAGACAAATACATATCAAAATAATTATTAAATACTGGCATAGGAAGCTTATCATTCTAAGAGTATAATTAGACATGAATAAGAGGATAAGAGAGTAAGAAATTATAAGAAAAGTTTTAAATAAGAGTGTATACTAAGATTAATTGGGAAATCTGGGTAAAGCACAATTACAAAAAAAAAAAAATGAGTGGCACATTAAATTGTCCATTGAAGTCAATCAAAGAGAAGAAGTAGCCTTGAATATAGCTGAAACAAGCTCCTTTGGGCATGTCTGCAAAGACATGTATAATCTAAAGGAAAAGCAGAAGAGAATTTAAAGTTACAAGATTATGAAAGATGCAAAAGACTAAAGGATAATATGGAGTAGTACATGTTTAATAAATACTATTATAAACTGCAGCGGTTATATTATTCTATTTTCATGGACAGGTTCCATTTCTTTTTTTTTTCCTTCTTTATTTTGTATTTAACAAAAAAACCAGTTACATAAATTTAAAATGAGGAAAAATTAACAATAACTATAAAGAGGTTAAGAATCATAAGCATGGCTTATCAATGGTGGTAATGCAAATAAGATTGCTACACATATATTTACTTTGTGTTCAGCTTTCCCTCTGAAATTTTTTTTTCCCATCCCTGTATATCCTTATTCAAGGTCCCTTCCCCCTCCCACTACATCTTGTCATTTTTCTTCTCCACAACTCCCCATCCCCTCCCTGGGCAGGGAGCGGAGAGTCCTATGGTCCCACTGACCCAATAATGCTTGGATCAGTCTCCACTCCTGGCCAAATCCAGTTATGTCCCCCCTCCCTCAAGAGTAAGTCTGGTGTTCCTATAGTTGGAGTGGGGTTTGAAGGGTCAGTCCAGGGTGCTTCTGATCCCAGGCTGTTCAGTGGTTGTGGTTTGCCACTTGGGCATGTTTGGCTTTTTTTCTTGTCTGTTTGTTTAGAGACCACTAGTGAGTAAGTATATCCCCTGCTTATCTCTCTGAGATTGTGATACCTCGCTCAGGAGGATATTCTCAAATTTGAGGATATAATTTTTTCTTACTGCTGAGTAGTATTCCATTGTGTAGATGTACCACAGTTTGTTAATCCATTCTTCAGTTGAGGGACATCTAGGTTGTTTCCAGATTCTTGCTATTACAAATAATGCTGCTATGAACATAGTTGAGCTAAGACCTTTGGAGTGTGAATGTGCCTCTTTAGGGTATACACCCAGAAGTGGTATTGCTGGGTCCTTGGGGAGATTGATACTCAATTTTCTGAGAAACCTCCATATTGCATTCCAAAGTGGCTGAACAAGCTGAACCAACAATGGAGGAATATTCCCCTTGCTCCGCATCCTCTCCAACATAGGCTGTCATCTGTGCCTTTTATCTTAGCCAATCTAACAAGTGTTAGGTGGTATCTCAAAGTTGTTTTGATTTGCATTTCTCTGATGGCTAAAGATGAAGAGCACTTTTTCAGGTGTGGTTACATTTCTTAAAGAATATACAAGACATATATTATTTAAATACCATGATGCATAATATTTTCAACTGCATAAATCGAATGTGTTCATGAAAGTGTAAGAAATGAACAAAATTCAAACTGTCACAGTTTGATTACCCCATATACATGGGGTATATATGATCCTACACATGTGTGCATATATAACCCATGTAATTTTTAATATGATGCATATTTGTGTGAATATGCATGTATAGAGAAAAGCAAATGACATTAACAAGTAAAACATGTCTAGGGATGTTTGTTATCTAATTGTATATTTATTAGTTTTTATTTTATTTTATATCTTTGTTTCAATTTTATTTTAATATTTATTTTACTTAAATTATCATTAATTTTTAATAATAAAATATAGATATGAGAATAAATATTTTGGTGTAAAAAGGTTTTCCAGACAAAATTAAAAGAATAAAATTTATATAATATGAATAAAATGTTTGATTTGTAAAGTTAAATATAGAACTCTGATAGAGAAAAAAAAACAAACAGACTACATAAAAATGTAGCTGATTGCAGAATCTTCTGTCATGGTATAAAAGGCTCCAGAGCAGTGGAAATATCTACAAATGCTTCCCATAAACTATAGCAACCCAAGACTATCTAAACTCTAACTCTGTTCTACTTTGATAAAGATAAATGAAAGATATTTGCATTTACTACATCAAATAAAAACTTGGCATATTCAAAAAGGTCAGAGCTGAGCAAAATATCCAAAAATATGAAAAAAAATGGAGAAAGAATATGTCATTCTCACAAAAGGCAGATTTTGAAGGAAAAAATATTGTTACTATAGTATGAAAAAACAAATTTAGTAAAAAAGATACCAAAGCAAAAGTCCAAACCCAAATGCTGATAAAAAGTAATAAATAAAGAGCAGAGTCAGAGGTGAGCAGATTCTCTCTCCGGGACCAGGGACAGGAAAGCCAGGAGTGGCAAGACCATTTTGCTCAACAAAAGAACCTCAGGAGGCATCACCATCCCCTACTTAAAATTATACTATAGAGCTACAGTAATAAAAACAGCCTGGTACTGGCATAGAAACAGACTTGTGGATCAATGGAATTGAATTGAGGATCTGGGTATTAAACCAAAAACCTATGAACATCTGATCTTTGACAAAGAGGGCCAAAATATTCAATGGAAAAAAACCAGAATCTTTAACAAATGGTGTTGGCATAGCTGGATGGTAGCATGTAGAAAAATGCAAATAGATCCAAGACTGTGACCCTGCACAAAATTTAAATCCAAGTGGATCAAAGACCTCAACATAAACCCAGCCACTTTAAACTTGATTAGAAAAGAAAGTGGGAAATACCCGCCAAAGAAATGGCACAGGTGACCACTTTCTAAACATAACACCAGTGGCACAGACACTAAGAACAACAATCAATAGGTGGGACCTCCTGAAACTGAGAAGCTTCTGTAAAGTCAAGAATACTGTCAATAAGAAAAAACAACAGCCTACAGAATGGGAAACTATTTTCACCTACCCTACAAGTGATAGAGGACTGATCTCTAAAATATATAGAGAAAACTAGAGCCCAAATCCTTGAATAACCCAATCAAAAATGAAGTTCCGAACTAAAAAGGGAATTCTCAACAGAAGAATTGCAAATGGCTGAAAGGCACTTGAAAAATTGTTCAACATCTTTAACCATCAGAGAAATGCAAGTCAAAACAACTTTGAGATACCACCTGATACCTCTCAGATTGGCTAAGATAAAAGACACAGATGATAGCCTATGCTGGAGGGGTGGAGGAGCAAGGGGAACACTCCTCCATTGTTGGTGGGAGTATAAGCTTGTTCAGCTACTGTGGAATGCAGGATAGCCATTTCTCAGAAAACTGGGAATTAATCTCCCCAGAGATCCAGCAATACCACTACTGGGCATATTCCCTAAATATGCACATTCACACTCCAAAGGCTCAACTATGTTCATAGCAGCATTATTCATAATAGCAAGAACATAGAAACAACCTAGATGCCCCTCAACTGAAGAATGGATTAACAAACTGTGGTACATCTACACAATGGAGTGCTACTCAGCAGTAACAAAAAATGATATCCTAAAATTTGCATTAAAATGGATGGATTTGGAGAATATCCTCCTGAGCGAGATATCACAAACCAAGAAATATAAGCAGGGAATGTACTCACTCATTAGTGAACTCTAAACAAAAAAGCAAAAAGCAAAGCATGGCCAAGCTGCGAAAGAAAAGCTTAGCATCTGAAAGACTTTGGACTGGCATCTTGGATCATACTCCTTTCAGAGGAACACCTGACCCAGTCTTGATGTTGGGGTGAGGAAAGCAGATCTGCCATGAGTGTATGCTAAACTAAGCCATATTAAGACCTTGGGACCTCCTGCTGTTGCTGAGGAGGAGATGAAGTGATTTGGAGAAAGAGAGACTGGAAGGGAAGAGAGGGGCAAGGGAGCTTGAACAAGTATAGACACGGATAAAAAATATGACTTGATTCATAATAAAAAAAATCTAATAAATTAACTACTGAGAGAGAAGAAAAAATAGAAAAAGATAAAAATTGGGAGTTGTTTCTTCCATTTGATAATAAAATATCACTGAAGGATTGATATGTTAAATATTATTACATTGAGAAAAAATGTTAACATCTTTAAATGCTAGCTTTCTTAACTAAGACATAAGACAAAATATAAATAAAAGAGACAGAAAGAATGTACTTTAGAAAATAGCAAAGCCTGGATTTCAGACCTGTTGGCTATGCTAGCTGAAATTCAGAGAGTTGATAAAGTGGTGTCCACAGTTAACAGGAGGCCAGGAAGTGAAAAGAATAACATAGCCATCTAAGTTGGAAGTGGAAGCTGACTCTGAAATCCAGGACTCTAGGCAAACTGTACTCTTAGGGTCTTCTTATCTATATATTCCTTGTCCCTTTGAAATGTAATTTTTTCAAAGCCTATACACTCTATCTTCTTTCATGTATAACAACTTAATAAAAAGCCATCCCCATTAGATGTTTATTTATCATGTAGTTCCCAAACTAGATTTCATTCTTCCCATGCCCCTGAATGCCCACACCAACTTCAAAGGCAGGAGTTCTTCCTATTAAGGACAGGCAGTTCAAGACATTAACTGCAAGGCTGCTGGCATCATGGGAAGCAAAGGTACTTCTCTCTCTTCTCGGTTTACAGGCAGCTCCCTTACAGATAACAGATAACAATGAGTGTTATGAAAATGCCCCACACGTTTCCTACTTAAAAGCACCTGTATACACATAAAATTTTAACTCTAAATTATTTTCTTCTCTTTTCATTTTCTTTATAAGTTTATATTTAAGATTATTTAAAGCCTCACATTTTAGCAATAACATAAGATTTAAATATAAAACATCTTTATTGGGAAAGATGATATTGTTTTAAGCTAGTAGGAAATTGTTATAAAATGCACCACAGGAAAATTCTATGAACACCTCATGACCTGATGCTGGAAACTTGTAAATACCTGTAATATAAATTATATTAGTAAAGTACCATGTACTTTTGTGTTTATTGAAAGTAGACTCTGGGAGAAATGAGAGGACCTTGTGTGAGACTCAAGCACATTTATTTTAGGAGCCCTCTGCAATTCTTTGACCTCTGTCAGTCTTTGTTGCAAGGTAAAAGAAAAGAAGCAATCAGCGAAGGGTATTAGAAACATTTGCACCCTAAACAGCAGCTGAAATAAAAACCATTTCCAATAGAAATAATTACAGTTTATCCATGGTATAAATGTTCATGGAAAAGGAATGGGAACCCAGAAGCTTATCCATAGGGAAAAAGTTCTGCTCACACTGGAATTTCCTGGTCAGAATCTCCAGCACCATGATTTCCAGACACTCTTCTCTTCAGTCATTTCTGAGAGATGTTACAAACACGCAAGTTGACGATGCTTTTCTGTTTCTCTACTGTCTCTTTCCTACAAACTGTGTTCTTTTACTTTTGATGGCTACATACTTCTCAGACACACTCATTTAAAACACAACTCCCATAGATCATTCTCCATTTGGTATACAGTTCCAAACTTTGATAATATGAGGATTTTAACTGAATAATGAACACACCTTAAATGCTTTTATACATCATATAACTTTTAAAATGTTACTAAAGGTAGAGATGTGAATTGTATTCTAGTGTCTGATGATCAAAGATACAGTATTTTCAAAAACAGAAAATGACTGAAATGAATAATAATTGCAAATGCCCTCAAAATGTTATGAAGAGACTTGAACAATAAAATTCTCAATATTTAGAATTATAAGGTCGTATTCCAATAATGGGTTATATTCTGTATAAAAAGAAATACAGAGAGTCCCAGCACACTCGGGAGCAGGGGCAGATAAAATCTGCAGGTCACCATACCCACAGCTCCTACTGAGGGAAGTTGCACGGCTGCCCACCGCTACCTCAAACTCAGCTAGCCAACATCTGCAGGGGTCTCTGAAGGACAGACTCAGACCCCGCCCAGAAATGAGGAGGGGTCACCAGGCCCAAGCGCCTATATCCCAGCATGGGAGGGAGAGTTCAGCTCCTATAGCTTCCAGTTCTGCTCCTGGGACCAACCAAGTGCTGTCTGCAGAGTCCCAGCGCACTCTGGAGCAGGGGGGGGATAAAATCTGCAGGTCATCATACCCACAGCTCCAGCTGAGGGAAGTTGCACGGCTACTCACCGCAACCTCGAACTGAGCGAGCCAACATCTGCAGGGGTCTCTGAAGGACAGACTCAGACCATGACCAGAGAGGTGACAAGAGGCACAAAAAACTGAATGCCACAACTGACCAGGAGCCTAATCATGAACCACTGAAGCCATGGGCAAAAGTCAGTGCAAAAAATTACATAATAATACAAAGGACAACATGGCAACTCCAGAAGAGAGTGCTGATCTTACAAATACAAGACCTGAACTGAGCAATGAAGAGGAAACAGAAGGAAGCAACACCAAAAATTCCTTTTTGATGATCATTGAAGCTCAAAGAAGATATGAAAAATAGCCACAATCACCCTAATACCCAAGCCACTCAAAGACACAACAAAGAAGGAAAATTACAGACCAATTTCCCTCATGAATATTGATGCAAAAATTCTTGACAAAATTTTGGCAAACCGTATACAACAATGCATAAAAGATATTATCCACCATGACCAAGTAGGCTTCATCCCAGAAATGCAGGGCTGGTTTAACATACGAAAAACTGTAAATGCTATCCATCATATAAACAATTTAAAGGAACAAAACCACATGATCATATCCTTAGATGCGGAAAAAGCCTTTGACAAAATCCAACACTCCTTTATGATTAAAGCCCTGGAGAGATCAGGAATACAGGGAGAATACCTAAATATAATAAAGGCGATTTACAAGAACCCAACAGGCAGCATCAAACTTAACAGATAAAAACTCAAAGCAATCCCACTAAAGTCAGGAAATAGACAAGAATGTCCTCTCTCCCCTTATCTATTCAATATAGTTCTCAAAGTTTTAGCTAAAGCAATAAGGGAACAAAAGGGATTAAGAACATACAAACTGGAAAAGAAGAAGTGAAGCTATCTCTATTTGCAGATGATGTGATTCTATATATAAGTGACCCACAAAATTCTTCTAAGGAAGGGCTACAGCTGATAAACACCTTCAGCAATGTAGCAGGATACAAGATAAACTCAAAGAAATCAGTAGCCCTTCTATACGCTAAAGATAGAAGAGCTGAAAAAGAAATAAGGGACACATTACCCTTCATATTAGCTGCAAACAGTATTAAATACCTTGGAGTAACTATAACCAAAGAAGTAACAGACCTATTTGATAAAAATTTTAAATCACTGAAGAAAGAAATTGAAGAGGATATCAGAAAATGGAAAGCTCTCCCATGTTCCTGGATTGGTAGGATCAACATAGTAAAAATGGCAATTCTACCAAATTCAATCTACAGATTCAATGCACTGCCTATCAAAATACCAACACAATATTTTTAGGACTTTGAAAGAACAATACTCAATTTCATTTGGAATAACAGGAATGCCAAGATTGCCAAAACAATTTTACTCAACAAAAGAACCTCAGGAGGTATCACCATCCCTGACTTCAAGGTATACTATAGAGCTACAGTAATAAAAACAGCCTGGTACTGGCATAAAAACAGACTTGTGGACCAATGGAATAGAATTGAGGATCCAGACATTAACCCCAAAACCTATGAACACTTGATCTTTGACTAAGAGGCCTAAAACATTCAATGGAAAAAAGATAGTATATTTAACAAATGGTGTTGGCATAGCTGGATGGAAGTATGTAGAAAAATGCAAATAGATCCGAGCCTGTCACCCTGCACAAAACTCAAATCCAAGTGGATCAAAGACCTCAACTTAAACCCAGCCCCTTTGAACTTGATAGAAAAGAAAGTGGGAAATACACTTCTACAAATTGGCACAGGTCATCACTTCCTAAATATAACACCAGTGGCACAGACACTAAGACAATCAACAATCAATAAGTGGGATCTCCTGAAGCTGGGAAGCTTCTGCAAAGCCAAGGACACTGTCAATAGGACAAAACGCCAGCCTACAGAATGGGAAAAGATTTTCACCAACCCTACAAGTGATAGAGGACTGATCTCTAAGATATATAAAGAGCTCAATAATTTAGAGCCCAAAACCCTGAATAACCCTATCAAAATATGGGGTACAGGTTTAAAAAGGGAATTCTCAGCAGAGGAACTACGAATGGCTGAAAGGCACCTGAAAAAGTGCTCATCATCTTTAGCCATCAGAGAAATGCAAATCAAAACAACTTTGAGATACCACCTAACACCTGTTAGATTGGCTAAGATAAGATGACAGCCTATGTTGGAGAGGACGCGGAGCATGGGGAACACTCCTCCATTGTTGTTGGGAGTA
>PVIH01000518.1:20541-144858 GCA_004025045.1 Sigmodon hispidus
AGCCACTTTGGAATGCAATATGGAGGTTTCTCAGAAAATTGAGAATCAATCTCCCCAAGGACCCAGCAATACCACTTCTGGGTGTATACCCTAAAGAGGCACATTCACACTCCAAAGGTATTAGCTCAACTATGTTCATAGCAGCATTATTTGTAATAGCAAGAACCTGGAAACAACCTAGATGTCCCTCTACTGAAGATTGATTAACAAACTGTGGTACATCTACACAATGGAATACTACTCAGCAGTAAGAAAAAATTATATCCTCAAATTCGCAGGCAAATGGATGGATTTGGAAAATATCCTCCTGAGTGAGGTATCACAATCTCAGAGAGATAAGCAAGTGATGTACTCACTCACTAGTGGTCTCTAAACAAACAAACAAGAAAAAAAGCCAAACATGCTCAAGCGGCAAACCACAACCACTGAACAGCTTGGGATCAGAAACACCCTGGACTGACACTTCGAACCCCACTCCAACTATAGGAATACCAGACTCATGCTGGATTGGGCCAGGAGTGGAGTCTGATCCAAGCATTATTGGGTCAGTGGGACCATAGGACTGTCTGCTCCCTGCCCAGGGAAGGGATGGGGAGTTGCAGAGAAGAGAAATGTGAAGATGTGGTAGGAGGGGGAAGGGACCTTGAATGAAGATATACAGGGATGGGAAAAAAAAAATTTCAGAGGGAAAGCTGAACACATAGTAAATATACGTGTAGCAATCTTATATGCATAACCACCCTTGATAAGCCATGCTTATGATTCTTATCCTCTTCATAGTTATTGTTAACTTTTCCTCATTTTAAATTCATGTTACTGTTTTTTTGTTAAATACAAAATAAAAAAAAGAAAATAAAAAAAGAAAGAAATACACAATGACCTAATAACATTATTTTGAATATAAATCTTCATTGTTTATTAATTGGAAATCTGAACTGAGGAATACTTTTTTTTGAAACATTATTAAAAAAATGTAGAAATCCTCTCCAAACACTGTGCTGCACATTATTGCCAGTGCTCATCAAATCTCATTTTTTTCTAAAAAAATCAGCATTTTCATTTGAATTTATATGTGAAATCCACAATGGTAATAAAGGAAACAAAATCCTGATTTTACATTATTAACTTAAAATTTGTTTTGAATATATGAATTCTGCTTCGTGTTTCTTATTTCAAAACATTTTGTTAGCATATTAGTTTATGTTCAGCATTCATTTTGATGCATTTATATACGCTGTCTATTTTAATTAACTCATCCATGCATTCTGATGCTTTTGCTAATTTTAGATGATGGATCCATCATTGTTTGTTTATAAAGGCTGATTGGAAACAATGCATTCACTATGACGTGCCTACTAATCTACTCACTTCATTATCTCAGGGCAGTTTCTCTACCTGCATTATTGCTGTCAAGTTTTTATAAACACTATGTTCCCTTGGGTTGATTATCATTGAAAGTACAGTCTGCACTGGCTACTACCTAATATTGTCACTTGTGTTTGTTATGCAGCACTCTCCTAATGTACAGAAAATTATGCTTTCAAGAAAACCTACATGTCAGTCATTTCTTTAATAAATCTTTGAGCCACAAATATGCTATTTGATAAAATTAACAAACAGGCTGCTTTTCCCCAAAGAGCATTATATTCACCACTACATCACCTTCCCTAATAAACTGCCTATACTTGATGCCTTGATAAAATGTGATTACTTTGAAAGACCAGGCTCTTTACAACATGGAAAGTCCATTGAAGAGAATAAATCTTTCTGTATTATATAGAAAAACAAGCATTTTAAAAAATAGATCATACAGTTGACTCTCAGTTCAGAAAACCTACTGGAAGGCAGATAAAGGAAATAATTGAGCTGTGGGGGGTTTTGTTTGGTTGTTTGTTTTGTTTTGTTTGGGTTTTGCGTTTGGGGAGTTTTGTCTTAAGTTTGTTTTTCCTTCTGGGTGTTGCATATAAAATGGGAAATTAATAATTTGTAATACTCTTAGTCATATGCATATACTAAAGTGTGGCATAGATATCCAGATATTTTCAGAGCAGCCATAATCATAAGGATGTACATAAGGTCCTTTAAAACACTGGGCTACAGTATGATTTGGAATCTTTACACTCTGATGTCTAATGCCCTCTTCATTTTCACTAGGAACTTGAAAAGCTCCTAGAAGTGACTTAGAACGTTTAGTATGAGAAAGGATATTTGTAGTCAGTCAGTCAGACTTCATGTTTTCAGGGGATATAAATTCACAATTCTAAGTTACTCATCTTCAAATAGTCTAGCAAGAAGCATCAACATATGCCTGAAACATTAATCTCAGCTTGTGTGGGCGTTGTTGCTCGAGTGACCCAACCAGTTAGCACTAAGTTCTTACAGTGTGCGTGGGGGCTTGTCTAGAGCATTGTGCAAAATAAACAGCAAAATCATGTAATGACCATTAATAGCCAAGAAATTCTTTTCACTCAATAGAGTGAACAGAACTTTTTGTGCAAATAGAAGCTTTAGAAGCCAAGAAAAAGATTTGTTTTTGTTTGAGTTTCTGCCAATATGATGAATATAAAGTGGCATGCATTTATTTTAATTTACATTATCTTGATTATTACTGTGGCTAGACATTTTACAATGTTTATTGACTTTCCTTTTCTATGGGTTTGTCTGTCATATTCATTGCTCATTTTTTTCTGGGTCATTTTTTATTTGATTTATAGTGATTCTGTGGTCTTTCTATCAATCTTTGGCATTATAGATGGAGTTTACATGCTTTCTTATCTTATGTAACACCAATCACATTGTAATATCTTGTACCATAAAGAAAACATTAAAAACATTGAAAAATACAAAGAATTATATGAATTTATTGTTTCTTCCAAATGGTAGGATGATTTCTCAACTTTTTTTACACTTAGTATAACCTATTTCACACAATAATTTTTCATTATCTTGTCTATCTTTTATTACACAAACACAAGTTTGTCTATTTCTATACATGAGAGTGTGTATTCATATATATCTTATATATGCTATATATATACAGATATAACACTATCTTAATGGCTGTATTAAAATCAGGATGTTTTAGAATGGTTTTATTTAAATATTCAACATAGTTTAGAAAATCAAATGCTTCCCATGTTAACTCATGTCAGTACTATACTAAACAAGGTTTTTAAAAAACAGAATTTCATTGTATCTATAGATTAAGTTGATGATACTGGATTGTTTTGTATCAAGAGTACACACAAACACAATATATCTTCAACCTATTGACCTCTATGCTATTAAATATATTAAATATTGCTGAAGAGTAAATCATAGTGTAATGAAATCTTATCATGTGTGAGGTTCTGGGTTCGATATCCAGCACACACATACACACACACACACACACACACACACACACACACACACAAAGCAAACTCTTCAATAACTTGTATGATTTTTCTCTATGAGGGTTAACTAAAATATTTTAATATAACTAATAACTTTTTAGTGGTATTATGTAAATTTTTTATATGACATGTTCTAACAAATCTAACTTGTACCTAAAACTGCTTCTAACTTTTTAATTTTGACAGTACAATCTTCAAATCTGGTCATCAGTTTTTATTTATTTGAATGTTTTATAGATTATCTTGATTTTCCTATGAAAGCAATAATACCATCTATAACTAACAATACATGTGTTTACTTAGCATTGTTATGTGACTTAGAAGTAGGAGTAAACCACTAATTAGCAAAAGGTGATGTATACCTCATATCTTCATATGCAACTTTGATAAAAACACATTTTATATTTTAAGATAAGCCTCTAAAAATGCTTAGCAGAAAAGGTTGCAACTAAAGTAGAATAATGATATTAAAAGAAATCAAAGCATGTATCTTATGAACCTGATAGAAAAAAAGTGAGAAATAACCTTGAACACATTGGTACAGGAAGCCACTTTCTAAACATAAATAACACCAGTAGCACAGACACTAAGAACAACAATTAATAAATGGGACCTCCTGAAATCTCGAAGCTTCTGTAAGGCAAAGGACACCAATAAGACAAAATGACAACCTACTGAATGGGAAAAGATCTTCACCAACCCTACAGCACAGATGACAACCTATGTTGGAGGGTATGTGAAGCAAGGGAAACACTCCTCCATTGCTGGTGAAGTGTAAACTTGTACAGCCATTTTGGAAATCAGTATGGCAGTTTCTCAGAAAACTGGAAATCATTCTACCCAATGATCCAGCAATATCACTACTGAGTATATACCCAATGGATGTTCATTCTTATCCAGAGGACATTAGCTCAACTATGTTCATAGCAGCATTATTTATAGTAGCAAGAAATAACCTAGTTGCCCCTAAACTAAAGAATGGATTAAAACATTGTGGTACATTTATACAATGTTGTAGTAGCAGGAAAAAAAAGGATATCCTGAAATTTGCAGGCAAATGGATGGATCTGGAGATTATCATCCTGAGTGAAGTAACACAGACCCAGAAAGATAAACATAATGTATATTCACTCATAAGTGGATTTTAGACATAAAGCAAAGGATAACTAGGCTACAATCCACAAATTACACATACCCTCAGCAGCTAGGTAACAGGAGGAAGTTAAGAGAGATTCATAGAATCCACTGGAAAGGGAAAATAGAAATGATCTCCTGAAAAAATTGCAAATTTAAGGGGAGAAGGAGCAAGGGGAGGTGAGAAGAGAACATTAAAAACTGGGATGGGACAACAGAGGGGGAGAGCAAAGAAGTGGATATCCTAATAAAGGGAGCCATGGTCAGATTAGACCAGCTAGGACTCCAAGTGCTAGTGAAGGGGGTGCCTTAACTGGCCTTTCCCTATTATCCTATGAATAACCACACTAATTGCTATTATAGAACCTTAATCCAGCAGCTAACGGAGGCAGATGCACAGATTTGTGAGATATGTAGCTAAACACCAGTTCCAGCTACTGGTCCAACTGAAGAGATGGAGGAATGTAGTGGGATTATGTGTTACATTTTAAATAATTGTCCTGCCTATGGGTTTAATAAAGAGCTGATTGGCTGAAAGCAGACAAGAAGTGTGTGTGGAGCTACCAGACTGGGAAAACTCTCAGAGCAGAGCAGACACACCAGATGCGTGCCATGGGGATGCAACAGAGACACAGCAAGGAGATGGCAGCAGACACAGAGGAAAGAAGCTGAAATGCTGCTCTGAGAAAAGGTACCGAGCTACAAGACTGAACAAGGTAGGTTGAGTTCAGATGAAGGAGTTAGCAAATTATATGTCTGGGCCCTAGGTCAATCAGCAGAAATTTAACATAAACATCTGTGTGTCTCTGTATGACTGCTTGTGTTTCTGACAGACTGCCAGACTGCCAGTCAAACCTCTGCTCTAGGCCCAAAAGTCCGGGTCAGAAACCTTTTACAACAGAGGAAAGATTGCATAAGTGGAGGAAACCCATGGAGTAGGCTGTCCTGAGTTATTGGGAGCTCGCAGACAATGAAGTGATTACTGAACCTTCATTGAATGGATCTGAACCCTCTGAATGTAGATGACAGTTGAAAGGTATGAGCAGTTTGTGGAGCCTCTTGTACTTTATACCAGAGTCTATACCAGGTGAAGTGTATGAACTTGCTTCTAGAAGCCCATGACTTGGGAGTCTCAACCTTGATACTTGGGGCACGAACTTGATCCTACCTGAACTGGATATGCCAGACCAAATTGACTCTACTTGGGATTCCTCACTGAAAGATGGAACATGGGGAGCTGGAAGAGGACTGGGAGAATGGATAGGAGAAGGAGCAGTGGTGGGTATAGAAAAAAATAAATAAAAATATAATAAAAATCAGTATATAAAAATGTATCTGAAATAAAGTTCTGTATTTTTAAGAATATATATTTTTTGTTTATATGTACTTTACGTGTTAAAAATTAAAAATGTCATGAACAAAATTATATGGCTAATGAATGTGTTTTACTCCTTGTATGCCAAATTTCTTTTATATCTGTGTATACATCTAAAATATTTGATGATCCATGAAAATAATATATGTATAGTAGTATAAGAATGACCTATGAAATATTTTCTTTCTTTCCTTTATGTAGAGAAGTGAAGAGATAAAGAAAGAGATACAATGATTTTGTTGAGTTTGCATAGCCAAGATACAATGCAGATATGTTTGAACCATGACTGTCTAGTACAATTGCACAATAGTATTATATATAAGGTATTGTATCTTATCCAGCATCCTATAGATTCATACAGTCATTACAATCATTGACTCAAAACTGGATATATTTACTAAGCACAGCAAGCCAGACCTGTGAACAATCAATGGACAAGGAGCATAGGAAAGTGTCCATTATGCTGTGAATAAATGACTGTTTTGGCCTATGTAAGGCACTGTAGAAGTAGGCAGAAAAATTAAGGCATTGGTAGGGGAAGGAGAGCAGAGTCAGATGCGATTCAGCTGTCTATGATACAGGATGTAACAAATAGATGAGCCATGGATTATCGCGATAAAAACCCGTCCCATGTTGGGCGCCAATTATCGCGGTAAAAACCCGTCGTGAGATATGTTTTAAATGGGGTTTATTTTGTGAAAATCACTTACAAAATAGAGATGGTTTTAAGAGAAAATGAAAGGATAAGGTTGCAGTGCGCTGGAGCGTTTCTAAGGAAAACTCCTCATCCCCACATCATACGTCTGAACTCTCGTGCCACTGGCCCGAACTGCGCACCCGGTCGGGAACTCTCGCGAGAGAATGCTGGCTTTCTGTCCTGGTCCTCTCCCTTGAAGGTCTACTTCCGGAATCCTTTCCAGTTAACCACGCCCCACTCGTCTCCAGTCCTCTGACGTGATCGTTCACATATATAATTCCTGATTTCCTGCTACAATGGATCCCGTGGCAAGACAGATTAATAAAGATAAAATAAATTAAAATTAAAGAGCTAGCTAGCAATATGCCTAAGATGCAAGCCAAACAGCATATAAATAATCTAAGTGTCTGAGTCATTTTTGAGAGGCTAAACATGGCGGGCAGGTTCAGACCATAGGACTAGGCAGTCTAAGACTACAGGTCTATGGGTCTGGACCCCCACCAGACAAGTCAAAAACCTCTTATTATAGTGTCCTATCCTTTACTGCTAAAACATAAGCTAAGGATGAATACTTGGAAGGAGGTGTTATTATCTACAGGTTTGTGACAGCTCATAAACCAACCAGGCTAAAATGGATAGTTTCAAATCCATGTTCACACAGATGACAGCCTGTTTAAATTAAACTTCAACATGGCACAAAACAAATGGAATATTTGTGAACATGGAGATGACTTAGTGAGGTAGAAAGGGTGGGCAAGAGTGCTAGAGATATGGGTATGGTAAGGGAAGGTAAGAGTAGTCAGTATCCATGATATCCATGTGTAAAATTATTTAATAACAAGTGTGATTGACAAACGTGATATCCATTTTAAGTGAATAAAAACATTACTGTTGATTAACATGATATTTTTATAACAGTTCACAGTATGAAGAGCATATTCTTTGCAGTTAGATCTTCTTCTTTTAAAATAATGAATCTTTTGATCCTGGCTTTCCTTGAATATTTTATCAAATTATACATTGACATAATTAGTTTTTCCAAAGGATTTTGTTAAAATTATTAACACCATTTTTCTATCATGTTCCTTTTCTTTTTTTTCCTTCTTTATTTATTTTGTATTTAAAAAGAAAAATAGTAAAATGAATTCAAAATGCTGCTAAGTTAACAATAACTATGAAGAAGATAAAAATCATAAGTATGATTTATCAAGGGTGATAATGCAAATAAGATTACTACACATATTTACTTTGTATTCAGCTTTCCCTCTGAATTTTTTCTTTTTCATCCATATATATCCTTATTCAAGGTCCCTTCCCCCTCCCAAACATCAGGTCATTTTTTTCTTCTCCACAACTCCCCATATCCTACCTGGGCAGGGAGCAGACAGTCCTATGGTCCCACTGACCCAATAATGCTTAGATCAGTCTCCACACCTGGCAAATCCAGTTTTGTCCCCACTCCCTCAAGAGTGAGTCAGGTGTTCCTATAGTTGGAGTGGGGTCCGTAGGGTCAATCCAGGGTGTTTCTGATCCCAAGCTGTTCAGTGGTCATGGTTTTCAGCCTGGGCATGCTTGGCTTTTTTCTTGTTTGTTTGTTTAGAGGCCACTAATGAATGAGTACATTCCTTGCTTATCTTTCTGAGTTTGTGATACCTCGCTCAGGAGGATATTCTCCAAATCCATCCATTTGCCTGTGAATTTTAGAATATCATTTTTGCTTACTGCTGAGTAGTATTCCATTGTGTAGATGTACAACAGTTTGTTAATTCAGAATTAACTGAATGCTTCAGTTGAGGGACATCTAGGTTGTTTCCAGTTTCTTGCTATTACAAATAATGCTGCTATGAACATAGTTGAGCTAATACGTTTGGAGTGTGAATGTGCCTCTTTAGGGTATACACCCAGAAGTGGTATTGCTGGGTCCTTGGAGAGATTGATACTCAATTTTCTGAGAAACCTCCATATTGCATTCCAAAGTAGCTGAACAAGCTTATACTACCACCAGCAATGGAGGAGTGTTCCCCTTGCTCCGCATCCTCTCCAACATAGGCTGTCATCTGTGCCTTTTCTTAGCCAATTTAACAGGTGTTAGGTGGTATCTCAAAGTTGTTTTGATTTGCTTTTCTCTGATGGCTAAAGATGAAGAATACTTTTTCAGGTGCCTTTCAGCCATTCGTAGTTCCTCTGCTGAGAATTCCCTTTTTAGATCTGTACCCCATTTTTTGATTGGGCTATTCAAGGTTTGGGGCTCTAGATTCTTGAGCTCTTTATATACCTTAGAGATCAGTCCTCTATCACTGTAGGGTTGGTGAAAATCTTTTCCCATTCTGTAGGCTGTCATTTTGTCCTATTGACAGTGTCCTTGGCTTTGCAGAAGCTTCCTAGCTTCAGGAGATCCCACTTATTGATTGTTGGTCTTAGTGTCTGTGCCACTGGTGTTGTATTTAGGAAGTGGTCACCTGTGCCAATTCATAGAAGTGTATTTCCCACTTTCTTTTCTATCAAGTTAAAAGTGGCTAGGTTTAAGTTGAGGTCTTTGATCCACTTGGATTTGAGTTTTGTGCAGGGTGACAGGCTCAGATCTATTTGCATTTTTCTACACACTTCGATCCAGCTATGCCAACACCATTTGTTAAATGTACTATCTTTTTTCCATTGAATATTTTGGGCCTCTTTGTCAAAGATCAAGTGTTCATAGGTTTTTGGGTTAATGTCTGGATCCTGAATTCTATTCCATTGGTCCACAAGTCTGTTTTTATGCCAGTACCAGGCTGTTTTTATTACTGTAGCTCTATAGTATAGCTTGAAGTCAGGGATGATGATACCTCCTGAAGTTCTTTTGTTGAGTAAAATTGTTTTGGCAATCTTGGCTTTCCTGTTATTCCAAATGAAATTGAGCATTGTTCTTTCAACGTCCCAAAAATATTATGTTGGGATTTTGATGGGCAGTGCATTTAATCTGTAGATTGCCTTTGGTAGAATTTCCATTTTTACTATGCTGATCCTACCAATCCAAGAACATGGGAGAACTTTCCATTTTCTGATATCCTCTTCAATTTCTTTCTTCAGTGATTTAAAATTTTTGTCAAATAGATCTGTTACTTCTTTGGTTATAGTTACTCCAAGGTATTTAATACTATTTGCAGCTATTATGAAGGGTAATGTTTCCCTTTTTTCTTTTTCAGCTCTTCTATCTTTAGTGTATAGAAGGGCTACTGATTTCTTTGAGTTAATCTTGTATCCTGCTACATTGCTAAAGATGTTTATCAGCTGAAGCAGTTCCTTGGAAGGATTTTGTGGGTCATTTATGTATACAACACATCATCTGCAAATAGTTTGTTTATATGATGGATAACATTTACAGTTTTTCATATATTAAGCCAGCCCTGCATTTCTGGGATGAAGCCTACTTGGTCATGGTGGATGATTCACTTCTTATTTTCCAATTTGTATTCCCTTAATCTCTTACTGTTCCCTTATTGCTTTAGCTAAAACTTTGAGAACTATATTGAATAGCTAAGCGGAGAGAGGACATCCTTGTCTATTTCCTGACTTTAGTGGGATTGCTGTGAGTTTTTCTCCATTAAGTTTGATACTGGCTGTTGGCTTCTTGTAAATCGCCTTTATTATATTTAGGTATTCTCCCTGTATTCCTGATCTCTACAGGGCTTTAATCATGAAGGAGTGTTGGATTTTGTCAAAGGCTTTTTCCTCATCTAAGGATATGTTCATGTGGTTTTGTTCCTTTAAATTGTTTATATGATGGATAATATTTACAGTTTTTTGTATATTAAACCAGCCCTGCATTTCTGGGATGAAGCCTACTTGGTAGTGGTAGATGATATCTTTTATACACTGCTGTATATGGTTTGCCAAAATTTTGTTCAGAATTTTTGCATCGATATTCATGAGGGAAATTGGTCTGTAATTCTCCTTCTTTGTTGTGTCTTTGAGTGGCTTGGGTATTAGGGTAATTGTGGCCTCATAAAAGGAATTTGGCAATATCCTTTCAGTTTCTACTGTGTAAAATAGTTTGAGGAGTAACGGTAGTAATTCTTTGAATGTCTGGTAGAATTTGGCACTGAAGTCATCTGGAACAGAGCTTTTATTTTTGGGGAGGTTTTTAATGACAGCTTCAATTTCCTTAAGGGTTATAGGTCTTTTTAGGTAATTAATCTGATCTTCATTTAATTTTGGTAGATAGTACCTGTCCAGAAAGCTGTCCATTTCTTCTAGGTTTTCCATTTTTGTGGAATACAGATTTTCAAAATATGATCTGATAATTCTCTGTATTTCCTGGGGGTCTGCTGTTATGTCCCCCTTTTCATTTCTGATTTTGTTGATTTGAACACTCTCTTTTTGTTTTTTGATTAGTTTGGCTAAGGGCTTATCTATCTTGTTAACTTTCTCAAAGAACCAACTCTTAGATTCATTGAATCTTTGTATTGTTCTTTTTGTTTCAATTGAATTGATTTCAACTCTAAGTTTGATTATTTCCTGCTGTCTACTCCTTCTAGGTGAGTTCGCTTCTAATTGTTCTAAGGCTTTCAGCTGCGCTGTTAGGTCTCTAGTGTGGGATTTCTCTAGGTTTTTCATATAGGCATCTAGCACTATGAATTTTCCTCTTAAGAATGCTTTCATTGTGTCCCACAAGTTTGGATATATTGTAGATTCATTTTCATGAATTCTTGGAAGACTTTGATTTCTTTCTTGATTTCTTCCTTGACCCAGAGATGTTTCAGCTGAGTGATGTTTAGTTTCCATGAGTTGGTAGGATTTCTTTGGGTTTTGATGTTGTTGAACTCTAACTTTAGGCCCTGGTGGTCCGATATGTTACAAGGGATTATTTCCATTTTTTTGTATCTGTTGATATTTGCTTTATGACCAATTATGTGGTCAATTTTGGAGAAAGTTCCATGAGGAGCTGAGAAATATGTATATACCTTTGCCTTTGGGTGGAAGGTTCTGTAGATATCTATGAAATCCATTTGCATCATAACCTCTTTTAGACTCCTTATTTCTCTATTGAGACTCTGTTTGGTTGATCTATCCAGGGTTGAAAGTGGGGTATTGAAGTCTCCTGCTATTAGAGTGTAAGAATTGATGTGGGATTCAAGCTTTAGCAGTGTTTCTTTTACTTAAGTAGGTGCCCTTATATTAGGGGCATAAATATTTAAGATTGAAATCTCCTCTTGACCAATTTTTCCTGTGATGAGTAAGTACTGACCATCTTGGTCCCTTTTAATAGCTTTTAGCTTAAAGTCTACTTTGTTAGCTATTAGGATTGCAACCCCCTCTTGTTTCATAGGACCATTTGACTGGAAAATCTTTTCCCAACTTTTTATTCTAAGCCTGTGTCTGTCTTTGCAGTTGAGGTGTGTTTCTGTTGTTGTATCCATCTTGTTAGTGTGTGACGTTTTATAGGAGAGTTGAGACCATTGATATTAAGGGAAATTAGTGACCAGCGATTCATATTTCCTGCCAGTTTTGGTGGTAACTTGTTTGTATTTCCTTTCTCTAGCGTATTCTTCTGTGGAGTTATTGGTTGTTTGTGATTTCATGGGTGTATCTGGGGTCCTTATGTTGGAGTTTTCCCTCTATTACTCTCTGTAGTGCTGGATTGGTAGATAGATATTCTTTCAGTCTGACTTTGTCCTGAAATACCTTGTTTATTCCATCTATGGTGAGTGATAATTTTGCAGGGTATAGTATTCTAGTTTGGCAGCCATGCTGTTTTAGTGTCTGTATAACTTCTGACCAAGCCCTTCTTGCTTTCATTGTTTCCATTGAATAGTCAGGCATTATTCTGATGGGTCTGCCTTTATATGTGAGTTGACCCTTTTCTTTTGTAGCTCTTAAATTTTTTTCTTTGTTCTGTATGTTTTGTGGATTGTTTATAATGTGGCGTGCTGACTTTTTTTGAAGGTCATATCTATTTGGTGTTCTGTAAGCAGCTTGTATCTTTATAGGCATTTCCTTCTTCAGGTTATGGAAGTTTTCTTCTATGATTTTATTGAAAACATTATCTGTGCCTTTGATCTGGTATTCTTCTCCTTCTTCTATTCCTATTTTTCTCACATTAGGTCTTTTCATAGTGTCCCAGAATTCCTGAACATTTTGAGTTATGGCTATTTTAGTTTTACTATTTTCTTTGACTGATATATCTATTTGAGCTACTGAGTCTTCCACTTCAGAGATTCTATCATCCATCTCTTGAACTCTGTTTGTTATGCTTGTATTTGTTGTTCCAGCTATTTTCTTCAGGTTTTCTATTTCCATGTTTGCCTCATTTTGTGCCTTTTTTATTGCTTCTATTTCAGCTTTTAGTTCTTGGAATGTTTCTTTCATAGATTTGTTCATCTCTTCCAATTTTTTGTTTGTATTTTCTTCTATTTCTTTAAGGCTATTTTTCATATCCTCTTTGAGAGCTTCGATGATCATCAAAAAGGAATTTTTGGTGTTGCTTCGTTCTGTTTCCTCTTCATTGCTCAGTTCAGGTCTTGTATTTGTAAGATCACCACTTTCTTCTGGAGTTACATTGTTGTTCTTTGTCTTATTATGTAAGTTGTACTGACGTTTGCTCATGGCTTCAGTGGTTCATGATTAGATGGCTCCTGGTCAGTTGTGGCACTCGGGCTTGTGTGCCTCCTGTCACCTCTCTGGGCAGGGTCTGAGTCTATCCTTCAGAGACCCCAGAAGTTATCTGTTCACTCAGTTGGAGGTCGAGGTGGGTAGCTGTCCAAATTCCCTCAGCAGCAGCTGTGGGTATGGTGACAGACAGATTTTATCTGTGCCTGCTACAGAGTGCTCTGGGACTTACTCTGCAGACTGCACCGGGTCCCGGAAGCAGAACAGGAACTGATGGGAGCTCAACTCTCCCTCCCTGGCTGGGATATAGGCGCTTGAGCCTGGTGACCCCTCCTCACCTCTGGGCAGGGTCTGAGTCTGTCATGTCATGTTCCTTTTCTAACTTCATTCAATTTGTTAACTTTTTTGCATGACTGCTCATAAATTTTTAGATTCTGTTTTCTAGCATAACTATTAAGATTAAACAGTTTTAACACAACCTTTCTTTTAAATATAAAAATTTTGTATTCACTTTCTGATATTTCTTAGCTTTTATTATGAATTCTGATTTTATCCAAGAGCTACGCAAAACTAATTTATTAAATTTAAAATCTAAGATTTCTTCTTTTGCATCTTAATCAAATATTTTTAATGCTTTTGGACTTTATTTTTATTTTATGTGTTTGTTTTCTTATGTATTTGTATATAAATATTTTTTATATTAATTATTTTGTCTTTTTTATTTTTGCATTTTTAATATTGAGTATACACTCTTGAAAAAGTGCTATGTTTCAGGTTTCAGTTTGACAATTTTTTAGCTTAGCATAGTTAGTACTAACAACATTGTCTTAATATTTCCTTCTGCTATAATGGAATTTTGTGCACTATTCATGGCATTAAGATAAGGTCTAAAATGTTTACTAGGCTAATTTACAATTCATCTCTGCTTCTCTTGCACACAGTCCAGTCCATACTGTAAACATCAAAGTTTTTCAATTTCCAATTTCATTACTTTTCTCTTGCTCCACACTTCCATTTAACAATTTTCCCACTCAATTTGGTTGGAAATTTTCCAAACATCCTATAATATGGAGAAAGTGTTCTCTGTCATATTATATCATATTATGCTACAGTATACACTTTACTTTTTTGGGAGCTGCCGCACCTTAAAGATGGCTCTGGCTCCTGTTCCTCGCCATCTTGATGGTGAATGATTCTAGTAATAATTAACTCCATCCATGGGTTGTGCTGAATTGACTAGCTTGCTTCTGTGTGTGTGGCCCTATGGTGAAGGCCCACGCGGCATTAGCTGAGTGAAGGACTTGAGCTTAAAACTGACTGCACAGGTTGGGAGCAGGGGCTACTGCAGCAGGGGCTACTGCTGCAAGAAGTATCTGTAACAATAAAGGACCTGGTCAATTACCACAGAAGAATCCTGATGCTGTGTCTTTTCCTGCTGGACGGGACTAGGCGCGGCACAGCTGGTGGCCTGGACGGGGAGAGAGAAAAAACTCTCCCATGAAGGATTCAGAAGTGTGGTAAGCAGGGGGGCTAGCCGGATAAGTCTCACTGGGCATAGAGTGAGACCTGCGTGAAGCAGGAACTCCGCTTGTAGATAAAGGCGGAGGATCAGGGAAATCACGGACGCGTGATTGTAACCTGATCGGGAACTCTTGGGGCTGTCAGAACTAGGATCGGGAACATATTCAGGGAACACAAGAAACTAGGAGACCCGGAAATGGGAGTTAATCAATCACATCCGATCATGATAGCCTTAAAGGAATTACTAAAGACTAATGGGGTAAAAATGAAAGCACAGAATTTACAGGCATTCTTAGATGCCGTAGACCATTGTGCACCTTGGTTCTTAGTGAGTGGCTCTCTTACAGGCAACTCCTGGGAGAAACTGGGCAAGAACCTTGCTTGTGCCCAGAAAGAAGGCAGCCTCCCTCCTGGACTTATGTCAATCTGGTCGATGATTAGGGAATGCTTGGACAATCATGTAGGAGCAGCCAAATTAGAGCGGGGAGCTGAGGAATTAGCAAAGTTGAAGGAGGAACGGTCAGACAGAGAATCTCAGAGCCAGGAGCAAGGAGCATGTGAAGGAGGCAGTCTCTATCTGACATTGCCGTCTCTGGAGGAACTGTGTCTCACGTCATCTGATGATGAATGACACAGAAGCAGTTCAGAGTCAGAGTCAGAGCGGGAGAAGAAAATCGGGCCTGCCCGGCGTGTTAAGCTGAAAAGGCACAAAGAAAGAGTAAGAGAGACACCTAATGGAAAGGGCACCTCTGCTATTAATTCTAACCAAAGACCCATGCCAGGGCTATGTCCTAGATGCAAGAAAGGGCGCCATTGGGCTAATGAATGCAGGTCAGTGAAGGATGCCAATGGTCAATCATTACCTCAGTCACATCCTAGCCAGCCAAAAAACGGGAGATGGGGCCCCCGTTCCCAGGGCCCTCAAATATATGTGGCAATCGAGCAGAACAGCTGCTAGACACCTGCCAACAGGAGGCCATTGTTCGATCCACCACATGGCCAAGGCAAGCCACTACAAGTGCAGCAGGGCTGGACCTCTGTGCAACAAGCAGACTCGTATTAACCCCTCAGGTGGGGGTGCAGCTTATTGAGTCAGATTTTAAAGGACCCCTACCACCTGATACTGTAGGATTTCTGTTAGGCAGATCTTCCTCTACTTTGAAAGGCCTGAAAGTGCTTCCAGGCGTAGTGGACTCAGACTATACAGGAGTTATTAAAATTATGGTAGAATCCCCAAAAGGAATTTTTCCAATATCACCAGGAGACAGAAAAGCACAGCTGCTAGTATTGCCCAGTCTACATGGCAAGTTTCAAGCTGACAATAAAAAAAGAGGAGAGCAAGGGTTTGGCTCTACAGAAATTGATATTGCCTGCCTTAGCCTGGACCTCGATGACAGACCCATAATGACCTTGACAGTGGATGGAAAAAGGATTACTGGGCTGCTAGACACAGGTGCTGACAAAAGTATTATTTCAAAAAAGGATTGGCCATCAGGGTGGCCAGTTCAAATCTCCAGTCAGACTTTGCAAGGGTTAGGGTATGCACAAGCTCCTGCTGTAAGTGCTAGAGAGCTACAATAAGTTAGTGAAGAAGGCCAGAGAGGAAAAATACAACCTTACACCTTAGAGCTTCCTATTACCCTGTGGGGAAGAGACATTTTAAAAGATCTAAAATTAAAACTTACAAATGAATACTCACCTGAGGCTCAGACAATAATGAGAAACATGGGATATGTCCCTGGAAGAGGGATAGGCAAATGCCTTCAAGGCATCACAGATCCCATAGAAGCCCACCCTAAGCATGATCGTAATGGGCTGGGTTTTTCCTAGGGGCCACTGGGGATAGTATTCCCATAACTTGGAAGACTGAGGAGCCAGTATGGGTTCCTCAATGGCCGTTAACTCAAGAAAAATTTCAAGCAGCCTCAGAACTAGTTGCAGAGCAGTTGGCACAGGGACATATTAAACAATCCACTTTATCTTGGAACACACCCATCTTTGTTATAAAAAGAAATCAGGTAAATGGAGATTGCTGCACGATTTGAGAGCCATCAATGCCCAAATGCAACTCATGGGACCAGTCCAGCATGGACTGCCACTCCTTACTACTCTACCATCACATTGGCCCATTATTGTGCTAGATATTAAAGACTGCTTTTTCTCCATACCACTTTGCCCTCAGGATACAGAAAGTTTTGTCTTCACAGTACCATCCTGCAATCATGAGCAGCCTGATCAGCGGTTTGAATGGGTCGTGCTGCCTCAAGGGATGGCTAACAGTCTGACAATGTGTCAAATGTTTGTTGGGAAAGCATTAGAAAAGGTTAGGAGAGAATTCCCTTCAGTAAGATGTCTCCACTATATGGATGATGTGCTGATTACAGCCAGGACTGAACAGCTAGTGCAGAAAGCTTATGTTAAAGTTCAAAAAGCCTTGCAAGCTCATGATCTATGTATTGCTCCAGAGAAAGTGCAACAGCATCAGATAGTGAACTATTTAGGAGCAAAAATTACTCCAACAGTCGTTAAGCCACAAAAAATAGAGATTGGGAAAGATGGCTTAAAGACTCTCAATGATTTTCAAAGACTGCTAGGAGATATTAATTGGATACGAGGTTATTTGAAATTGCCAAATTATGAACTTAAACCATTATATGATCTGTTAAAGGGGAATCCAGCCCTCAATTCACCTCGACAATTGAATCTAGAGGCCCATAAAGGCATTGCAAATAGTGGACCGTTTCCACTTCTCTCTGAAGCAAAGGTAGTAAGAATAACAGAAGGCCCATTTCAACTATGTATATTGGATACTTACAGACAACCTACTGGAGTATTGTGGCAGGATGGACCACTGCTCTGGATTCACCCTAGAGTCTCACCTAGAAAAAGTATAGAACATTACCCCACAGCAGTTTCACTGCTTGCAGAATTAGGATTGCAACAAACTTTTCAATATTTTGGCCGCTATCCAACAACGATAGTAGTGCCTTTTACTACAGAGTAAGTATCAGTGTTATGTGCAGCCATAGATGAATGGGCAATCTTGAGATGCACCTTTCCAGGTAACATTGATAATCACTTCCCAGCTGACCCCCTCATGACCTTTTTCAAGCGCCACCCAGTAGTGTTTCCAAAAATTACCAGAGTTCAGCCAATTCCACAGGCAGTGAATGTATTCACAGATGGCTCCAAAACAGATGTAGGTGCGTTCCTGATACAGGGTCAGCAGGTGCAATGCAGGCAATTTGAGCCTGGCACTCCACAAGTAACCGAGTTACAAATTGTGATTGAAGTGTTTAAGCAATGTCCTTTTGCCTTTAATTTACTTTCTGACTCTAGTTATGTAGTGAATGCTTTGAAGATTCTTGAAGTGACTGGACCGATAAAGGCCTCCAGAACCATGGCAGCTCTATTCGAGCAGCTACGAGAGATTATAATAGGACGTGATTGTCCATTTTATCCCTGCCATATTAGAGCACATACAGGCTTACCTGGACCTCCAGCTGAAGGCAATGCTATAGTTGACCTTGCTACACGCCCAATGCATATGTTTCTTGTTCGGCCTATTCAGATGGCAAAGAGCTTTCATAAACAGTTTCATGTTAATGCAAAAACCCTGCAGAATAAATTTAAGCTTTCTAGAATGGAAGCCAGACAAATTGTGCTTGACTGTAGCAGTTGTGCACAGTTTCGCCCTCAATCCTCTTTTGGAGTTAACCCAAGGGGCATATTGCCTTTAAGAGTATGGCAGATGGATGTTACCCATTTTACTGAATTTGGGACACTTAAATATGTTCATGTTTCTGTAGATACCTGCTCTGGCATTATATATGCCTCTGCCATGTCAAGTGAAAAGGGACGCCATGTCATAGCCCACTGCCTGGAAGCCTGGGCAGCTTGGGGAAAGCCTCAACAATTAAAGACTGATAATGAACCTGCGTATGCAGGGCACCAGTTTGTCAGCTTTTGCAAACAGATGGAAGTTCAATTGAACCATGGGCTGCCTTATAATCCACAAGGACAGGGCATTGTGGAAAGGGCCCATCAGACGCTCAAAGAATGTTTATTAAAACAAAAAGAGGAAATAGGCCACGGCCACACCCCTAAGAGAGACTTTCTCTTGCAATTTTTACCTTAATTTTTTTAAATTTGGATTGTCAAGGCCATTCAGCAGCTGATAGACATCTAGCTCCTCAAGAAGGAGAACAAGGCAGAGTAAAATGGAAGGACATTCTTACAGGCATATGGCATGGACCAGACCCAGTTTTGGTCTGGGCGAGAGGATCTGTTTGTGTGTTCCCACAGGATCACCAAGATCCCATTTGGGTTCCAGAACGTCTGGTAAGAAGAGTGCAGATCCAAGAGGAACAAGATGTTGCCGGTGATGCAGTACATGATAAAGATAATGCTGATTCTTCAGACTCTACACCAAGGAATGGCAGACCTGAGATGGGGAATCCTATCGGTGTTTCCGAGACCGATGCCAGTCCACCATGACTCTAGAGTGTTCCCCCGATTGTTTAGTGCTAATAGAAGCTTTGGAATTCCCTATTTACCCTTGGATAGTGAGATGGCCTCGATAGCTGAAAATAGATCTTTTTATTTAGAAGGAAGTTTGTGTTTTCAGATAGTGAAGAATAGGTCAAATCTTTCCCCATGCATCCTGCTGTATAATCAAACTGCAGGATGGTTTGACTTGCCTAAAAATTCTGGTGGACCTTGTCACACTGCTAAGGCCACCTGGCTCTCCGGATGGTGGCCAGCCAAAGGGATGGAACAGATACCTCCCCCTCAACCAGAATGGGCTCCTTATTGCCAGGGAATAAATTGGGGAGAATTCTGGCCATGGACTGGATGTCAGTCCCATGCTGTGGTTTGGGCTGACAGAGCAGGATATTTTTCATTTTCTCCAGGAATCTCCATGGCATTTAATGCAACTAATGTGGGTCAGAATAATACTAATCAAAATCCCTCTCAAGCTCATGTTTCTAATCCCTTTGAAAACTGGCTACTATGTGGACTTAATCGTAGCTGTTTGAATGCAGAACCCCTAGCCATGATCGCTGGAGGAGCTCATGGGGTTAGTAAATATACATGGAGTACTTCCCAGCCTTGGGGTAGCTGGGATGCAAAAGGCCCTATCCTGGGTTCCAAAGTGCCCTGTAAGGGCCAGGAGGTCAAGTTGTTGAGAAATTTTAGTATTGAGTCCACCCCAGTGTGTGTTTTCCCTCCTTTTATATTTGTGGTGAGTAATTTGGAACCTAAGCAATGTTCTAATAGTACTTGTGCTTATGCCCAATGTTGGGATGCTACGAAATTTACATATGCCATAATCACCCGCTTGCCTTGTTGGGTACCTGTGCCTGTTGATGCACCAAATGCTATGACTCATTTTAGACCTAAGAGAGATTTTGGGATTACTGTGGCTGTTGTGACAGCCACCTCCCTGGCAGCGGTGGGAGCTGCAGCTGCTGCTGTAGCAATGAGCCGTACTGTGCAAACCACCCAAGCCCTTAATGAGCTTTCAAGCAATGCTGCTCAAGCATTGGACATACAGCAAGGCATTAATGCCCAAATAAAAGGAGGCCTCATGGTAGTGAACCAGAGGATTGATTTGGTCCAAGAACAGATTGATGTTCTTTGGCAACTTGTACAGCTTGGAGGTGAATGGAAATATTCAGGACTATGTGTGACTAGTATCCAGTATGAGGATTTCACCCATGCAGCAGATTTGTCTAAACAACTGTCCAGTTATCTTACAGGTAATTGGACCGGAAAGTTCGAGATGCTGATCGAGGACCTAAGAATGGTGATGAACTCCACGAGGATGGATGCGGGACTAGCTGAAGGACTGACTTCGTGGTTCGCTGCCGCCGTGGATCCTCTGAAAGAGTGGGTGGGAATAGGTGCAGCCGGTGGACTCATAGTTCTAATACTCCTGCTATGCTTGTGGTGCATTTGCCGTATTAGGGTTTCACAAAGATGGAGCACGGCGATGTTGATTCAAGCTTTCTCAGCTTTAGAAGCTGGCCAATCTCCTCAAGTGTGGCTTGCCACCTTGAGAACTAAATGATTTGCTCCCTACAGCAGAGATGCAGGTTGCGACACTAAGTCGTGCAGTCAAACTACCTAGCTATGTTTTTAGGAGTTTGAGAGGAGCACGTCCATTTGCATGTGGGTATTGCCCTAAACCTCCTACCTCTGCGAAAACTAGGGTATGGATGGGTCCTGGGATGTCTAGGGGGACGCCTCAATGATACTCTTAGGATTATGTTCCACTTGCACAGCAGAGAATGGACCACTGCCCTACCTGTGTCTTATTAAAACAAAAAGGGGGAGCTGTTGGGAGCTGCCGCACCTTAAAGATGGCGCTGGCTCCTGTTCCCCACCTTCTTGATGGCGAATGCTTCTAGTAATAATTAACTCCATCCATGGGATGTGCTGAATTGACTAGCTTGCTTCCGTATGCGTGGCCCCATGGTAAAGGCCCACGCGGCATTAGCTGAGTGAAGGACTTGAGCTTAAAACTGGCTGCACAGGTTGGGAGCAGGGGCTACTGCAGCAGGGGCTACTGCTGCAAGAAGTATCTGTAACAATAAAGGACCTGGTCAATTACCACAGAAGAATCCTGGTGCTGTGTCTTTTCCTGCTGGACGGGACTAGGCGCGGCACATTACTTCTCTATATATATTTGTTACTTTTATGTTGCTGTGCTGAAATCCATGCCTAAGGCAACTCGTGGGAAAGTAAATAGTCATCCAAAGGGTGATGAGTCCATCATGCAAGAAGGTGTGGCAGAAGTCAGGCATGATGTCATGAGCTCTGCTGAGAGGTCACACCCTCAAACACAAGTATAGAGTATGGAAAGCACACTGTAAGCAGGGAAAGGCTACAAACTCTCAAAGCTAGTACCTAGTAAAGAACATCTTACAGCAAAGCCATACCTCCTAAACCTCCACAAACTTTGGAACCAAGTATTTAAATATCTGAACCAGTAGGGGCATATTTCATTCAGACCACTATATCCTCTCTTTTTCTATTTGTGCTTCTGAAAGGTAGGTACAAAGTTTTGTAATGTGTTCAGTACTGTATTTCCAAGACAGACCATAAAATTTGACACACCAGATTTTCTATACACACAAACACACACACACACACACACACACACTTGTATACACTTGCATGTACACACAAAATGCATAAACTAAATACTAAATCTGTCATCAGATGATAAATATAAAGACCTAGTGACATAATTTCTCATTTTAGAAATGACTACATACTTTGCAAAAAATAACTTCTGTTGGAGGTTAAAGCCACATGATCTTTAACATGTAGATTTTAATTATGTCCCCTCTCTTGTCATTCATCAAGATGTTAGCTACCAAAGCCTGATAAGCATAAAGGGATGACAATGTCATCCCTGATGCTGTGCTACTTTACAATATTGTATGAACCCTCTCACACTTATCATGCTCATTGGAGAAAAATAATTCTAAGACAGAGAATGTATTTTCTACATTATCTTGCTAGATTTGAAAATCTTTCCTGTTGGTAATTTTCTTAAACCTAATGTCTTCTTTTATATGTATGTTAAAAATTGACAAATGCCTTTCTGTGGGTTTTCATCTTCATAAAAGCTTGAGCTTCAAAAGAAGACTGGGGCCCTAATTGCATAATATTATAACACACAAGAAAGGAAGGCAGGAAGCCTCATTCCTGACCTCCACTGGTCAGCTTATTATAGATCATCTTTCCTTTAATTCAGGAACTGTTCAAATACTAGTCTGTGTATCTTATTTTGAGTCATTCTCAGTAATTTACTGCCATAATTTATAATCACATAGAGTCTGGTAGGTTAATTACAGAATCTTCTATAAAAAAAATAATGTATTTTCTTCTTATTAATTCCCATAATTTGTCCTTTATTTTATTTCGCATTCTCCAGGTTTTTTTTCAAGCATAGAAATGGTAAATAGCTGGTCTCAGAATAACCTACATGTTATTTTATAAGCTCCTTTCTTAACCTTTACATAATTCATTTCCAAAATTGTGAAAGTATTTCTCATATCTTTTTTCTATATTGCGATTTTGTTGACCTTAAATTCAATTGCTGTCAACCAAACAACAACTAAAAAGTAACAATTAGTGGTGCTCCAAGTCTTCTAGTGTTTTATAGAAAAATAGAGTTATGTAAAATTGATTTCAGTAAAAGATATACATACTTTATGGTTGCCCTGCCACATGTGCGTGCGCAGATGCACACACATACAGAGAAAGAGAGAGAGAGATTACATTTGTTTATACAATTATAAATATGCTCTTATTAAATATAACATAGTTCTGCAATGATTTTTAAATTTTGTAGCAATATGGATTAGATTATTAACAATGATTGAAAGTAAGGACTCGTGAAAATGTTCAACGGACATGGCAACCACAATGTGACTGTAGCACTTGAAAGCAGAGACAGAGAGCTTCCCACAGCATAATGGCTATTCAGACAAGACCCTGCCTCATGCACACATATGCACATATGCTTCTGCATCTACATACACACTGTGTTCACACACATGAAAATACACACATGTACAAACAACACACACATATGCATAAAAACAGAAAAAGTGGTCAAACAACTTTTAAAATCTACTTAATATAGGTAGTTTTCATTCAGAATTGACAATTTTTATATTTTTGAGACTACATTATGATTACATTTTTCACTTCCTTCCTTCAAACCCTCCCACAATCCCTTCTGTTCTCCTGATTCATGTCCTCCTATCTTATCTTTTTTAAATTGTTATTGTACACACACACACACACACACACACATACATGCACACACACACACACACACACACACACATATATATATATATATATACAAAAAAAGTGTGATAATGTAACTGATTTCCTAGGAAACAATTTTTTGGTTGTTTGTTTAATGACACTTTTTGTTTATACTCCAACAAAGATGTTGTGATTAACACAGAAGTTGAGATCAAGAACTTATGTCTCTCACATTAAAAATGGGAAAGAAAGGAAGAAAAAATAGAGCAGAAGTAGGAGGCCTTTCCTGAGCTGATTTGTGTTTTATTATAATAATAGGTGATAATGGAGTTTTAATTGTTACAGCTTTGGCAATAAGAAAAGAAAGGGCATTGCTTTTCAAATAAAACAAGATGTAAACACTGGATTTGTTTGGTGATATGCAAGTTTTATGGCTTGCCTCTTGGCCTTATCATTAACAAAAACAAATCACTTTATTGTTAAGGTTGTCCAATGCAAAATCCTGTCAGTGTTGAACAAAAACAATGATGTCCTTTTTTCTCTGGCAGCCACTCAGCTCTGAGAGGAGGCTAAATGAAAGCTAGCAAAGAGGAAGTTTGCAGTTGGGTCCCAGTCTACTTTACCAACATCTGAAAATTCAAGGTGTGTGCTGACAATTACCCTCTAGTTGCCCATTTGAATGCTTTTTTAGTCAACAATTCCTAATCATCAGTTACTGCATGACAGTGATTTAAATAAAATGCTAACTCTAAACTCCTAAAATAAAATGAAAACTCTGCAACTCTTTTAGCTGTGTCTCCTTTTCTGTCCCTAAATTTCCTTTTTCCAATACTAAGGGTACCTGAAAGATCTCTTCTAAATGGTGCATTGACAGAAGGCATAGCCGTATTGGTAGAGTCATTATGCTGAAAAAAAGAAAATTCTAATTATTATGTGGACTTTGTAGGATAACAATGAAATTCCTCAAATTTACAATTTGGCTTACATATTGAGATCCAGAATGCCACATATATTTCATGAAAGCTTGGGGAAATGGATGTTGGCCAATCTTACAGGAAGAAATTAAAGTGTCTTGAGGCAGCTAAGAATAGAGATTGTTGTGTTTTAGAGTATAGCTATAGAATAAAGAAATTGAGTATTCTCATATGTATGGTATGCACTCTCTGTAAGACCACTGGGCTTTCTTCTAAGTGAATACTGATATGGAGAATACAGAGGGAGAACAAAGATGGCCATGAGGGCTTTGGGGGCAGATCATTAAAAGTGGATAGTCTACAGATTGTTTTTAACAGAATTGCCATTTTTTACTATGTTAATCCTACCTATCCAGGAACATGGGAGGTCTTTCCATTTTCTGATATCGTCTTTAATTTCTTTCTCCAGTGATTTAAAGTTTTTGTCTAATAGATCTGTACTTCTTTGGTTATAGTTACTCCAAGGTATTTAATGCTATTTGCAGCTATTATAAAGGGTGATGTTTACCTTATTTCTTCTTCAGCCCTTTTATCTTTAGTATTTAGGAGGGCTACTGATTTCTTTGAGTTAATCTTGTATCCTGCTACATTGCTGAAGGTGCTTATCAGCTGTAGAAGTTCCCTGGTAGAATTTTGTGGGTCATTTATGTATACAATCATATCATCTGAAAAATCCCAACACAATATTTTAAGGACTTTGAAAGAACAATACTCAACTTCATTTGCAATAACAGGAAAGCCAGGATTGCCAAAACAATTTTGCTCAACAAAAGGACCTCAGGAGGCATCAACATCCCCTACTTCAAATTATACTATAGAGCTACAGTAATAAAAACAGCCTGGTACTGGCATAAAAACAGACTTGTGGATCAATGGAATTGAATTGAGGACCAAAAACCTATGAACACCTGATCTTTGACAAAGAGGGCCAAAATATTCAATGAAAAAAAGATAGTATCTTTAACAAATGGTGTTGGCATAGCTGGTTGGTAGTGTGTAGAAAAATGTAAATAGATCCAAGCCTGTCACCCTGCATAAAACTCAAATCCAAGTGGATCAAAGACCTCAACATAAACTCAGCCACTCTGAACTTGATAGAAAAGAAAGTGGGAAATATCCTCCAACGAATTGGCATAGGCAACCACTTCCTAAATTTAACACCAGTGGCACAGACATTAAGAACAAAAATCAATACATGGGACCACATGAAACTGAGAAGCTTCTGTAAAGCCAAGGAAACTGTCAATAGGAAAAAAACGACAGCCTACAGAATGGGAAAAGATTTTCACCAATCCTACCAGTGAGAGGACTGATCTATAAACTATATCAAGAACTAAAATAACTACAGCACAAAGCCCTACATAATCCAATTAAAAAATAGGGATCAGAACTAAAAAAGGAATTCTCAGCAGAAGAATTACAAATGGCTGAAAGGCACTTAAAAAGTTTTCAGCTTCTTCAGCCATCAGAGAAATGCAAATCAAAAAAATTTTGAGATACCACCTGACACCTGTCATATTGACTAAGATAAAAGACACAGATGACAGCTTATGCTGGAGAGGTTGCAGAGCAAGGGGAACTCTTTCATTATTGATGGACATGTAAGCTTATTCAGGTCACTGTGGAATGCAGTATGGTCATTTCTCAGAAAACTGGGAGTCAATCTCCCCAAGGATCCAACAATACCACTACTAGGTATATACCCTAAAGATGCACATTTGCACTCGAAAAGCATTAGCTCAACTATATTCATAACAGCATTATTTGTAATAGCAAGAACCTGGAAACAACCTAGATGCCCCTCAACTGAAAAATGGATTAACAAACTGTGGTACATCTACACAATGAAGTGTTACTCAGCAGTAAGAAAAAATGATATCCTAAAACTCGCAGGCAAATGGATGGATTTGGAGAATATCCTCCTGAGCAAGGTATCACAAACCCAGAAAGATAAGCAGGGGTTGTACTCACTCATTAGTAGACTCTAAACAAAAAAGCAAAAAGCAAAGCATGTCCAAGCGGCAAACTACAACCTCTGTACAGCTTGGAATCTGAAAGACCTTGGACCAGCATGTTGGATCCCACTCCTTCCAGAGGAACACCTGACCCAGTCTTGATGTCGGGGTGAGGAAAGCAGTTCTGCCAGGAGTGGATGCTGAACTAAGCCATATTGGGACCTTGGAACCACCTGTCCTTGCTGGCGAGGAGATAAAGAGATGTGGAGAAGTGAGTGGAGTGAGTGGAAGGGGTGGGAGGGTGAAGGGAGCTTGAACAAGGATATACATGGATAAAGAATATGACTTTATTCATAATATAAAATAAAATAATATAAATAAAAATTTTTAAAAAATGGATTGTCATTCTAGAACCTTCATCACACAATTGTTGGGAGCAGATGCAGAGATCCACATTTGAGCACTGGTTCAAGCTCCCAGGTTAGCTGAAGAAAGGAAGGAGAAATTATCTGAGCAAAGGGATTAAGATCATAATGAGGAAACCAACAGAGACAGCTGACCTGAGCAATAGGTAGCTCACTGACTTTGAAATGACAGCTTCAGCAGCTTCATGGGACTTAAGTAGACCCTCTGAATGTGGATGACAGTTGATTTTCCATTCAATTGCATGTAGGGCCTCTGGCAGTGGGACTAGAATTTATTCCTGGTACATGAACTGGCTATTTAGAGCCCATTCCTTACAGAGAAACACATTGCTCAGCCTTGATACTGGGGGGAGGAGCTTGGTCCTAACTGAGTTGGATATGCCAGACTGCATTGACTCACCCTGGGAGTCCATACCCTCTCTGAGGAATGGATGAGGACAAAGAAGAAGCTGGGGAAGGACTGAGAAGGAGTAGTGGGGGAAACAGTGGTGGCTATGTTTTTTTAAAAATAAGAAAAAAAAACTATGTGTGTTGGGGGGTTCTGTGTTCACTTCTACATATTGATTAATATTGTCCTTTTTGCCATCTTATTTTCTTTATTCCATTCTTGATAATTTATGATTTGGTCACAGAACAGTAAACATAGACTGAGGAAGACAGGCAGAGGATATTCTTTGTGGCTGAAAATGAAGGAACTCCAAACAGAGAATTTTACTTATCCACATATTGAGCACAATGGTTCAAATTTTTCACATGTCTGCACTATTCTTCCCAGGACACAAGCTAAACAAAAATGGATACTGAACCTTGGCCATTTTAAACCTTCCTGTTGATTTTGAAGGAACAGCTGAAACATAATGGTATCATAAAGAGCTTAGCCCTACTCAGTAGAATGTAATGGAATATTATGATTTAGGGCTTAATATTTGAGACATTTATGACAGATTCATGAGAAAACAAACAATTTTACAAACCCCATTTCCTTCACATGGTATAGTTTTTCTGAGAAGTATGAAAGTGAAATATCATTTTGCTTTCATTTCTTATAAGGCTAGCATTTTTTAGTTTTACTCTTCATGGAAAAAAAATGAAACAGAGAAAAGTAAAAGCAACATATCCTACATAGGAATGATCAGTAAGTAAAATAAGAGTCAGCTGGAATAGTTAATGGTTGCACAGCCACGCCTAACTTATTTATTTATTTTTTGCCAGTGGTTGGATTATGTTATCTAGCTATGTGAAAAACAAGTGATGTTATAATGTCCTATAATGTCTAACTTGAATCTGAAGCTGAGAAATAAACTCTGTGCTCTGGTTAGTCTTGGGGGTTTTGTTTGTTTGTTTGGTTGGTTGGTTGGTTGTTTTTTTTTGTTTTTTGTTTTGTTTTGTTTTTTTTGTTTTTGTTTTTTGTCAACTTACACAAAGTAGAATTATCTGGTACAAGGGACATAAATGGAGAAAATTTATCCATCAGATTGTCCAGTAGATAAGTCTGTAGGTCATTTTTTTTTTTTTGATTACTGATTAAGGTAGGAAGCCCACTATGTGTGCTGCTTTGCCTGGACAAGTGGTTCTGGGTGGTATAAAAAAGGATTTGGAATAAGCCACAGAAGGAAGCCAGTAAGCAGCATCCCTTTGTGTTCTCTGCTTCCGTTCCTGCTTCTAGGATCCTGTCCTGTTTGAGTTACTGCCTACTATTTTTAGTGATGGACTGTGATGAGAACAAGTAGGCCAAATAAAGTTGCTTCTGGTCATGCTCTTTATCACTGCAATAGAAACCAAACTGGACAGTCTATGTACTCCTATCCTGTATTTGAGTTTGTAATTTCAAGAGGAATGGGAGTTCTGATATGAGGGAAGATAGAGCTGGATGAGAAGTTGTGAGAAGATAACAAAGTTTGAATCAGAGCAGTATGAGATATTTTAGGCCTCATTTTTAAGGAAGACTGAGGTTGTCAGCAAGAACAAACAAGCCACTGTAAAGATAAGAAGAGTCTGTCATACTTGTTGCAGAAGACCAAAAAAATGCCTTTGCAAATAACAGGGATAAAGAGTTAGAGGAAGGAAATCCAAAACAAGCAGCAATAAGTATACAAATGCCTTCACTTCTATGTTTTTGATTAATACAAAAGCGAATTAAATACTATTCTATCAACTTTCTGATTTTATTTTATTACAATTAGCATTGTATTTGGAAAAGGACTGACTATACATGTGTAAATCTTTAATGCTCTTTGCACTGTTATAACTACTGATGCTTCCTTTCCATTTTATTTCAGAAGTCTTGAAATCAAGTATATGAAGAATGTTTGTAGGTAGACTATCTGTCTTAGATACAATGTTTATAGCATTGTATGTTCTGCATCAGTCTCTGAAACTATGAACTGTACTGTGGGGATGGAGGTATTAAACTCCATATTCATTTTCAGAAAAAAAAAATGTCTAAGCAATGACTTTAGTCCTGAAATCTAATGTTGAGAAAACAAAGTGTCATAATATCTTGCTGTATTTTATCCCCTAAACTCTGGCATAAAGACTGTCTGAGAAAAAAATGAAAGAATTGTCATCTGTAAGACAAATGAAATGTTTACTTGACACAAACTTTAAGAATATTAATTAAAAGTAAAAATCACAATAATATTTGTTAAAGCAGCTTTGAACTGCACCCAGTATGTTGTGAATATACAGAAAAGTTAAAAATATTCTACCTTTAAGCTTATATAATATTTTTCAGAGACATGTAAAGTTTCAAAGATGTATATATCCTTTTAGAAAGTACTTCTATAATTTTTTTTAAAAAAATTGGAATAAGTAGCAAAAGTTATTTATCAGCCAAAAAGGTCACACAGTACTATTTATGATGTTGAAAAAATTAGATGAGACACGGATGCTGGCCAATAAGTGATTGACTCAATTAATTATGGTAGATTATTATCAATTATTATAAATCAATTATCAATTATTATTAATTGAGTCAATCACTTATGCACAATTTGGGAAGATAATTTATTGGCATGTCCAGATTAATACTATCTTAAGATCATTAAAAATCATGCTTGAGTAATTATTAAGTCACATAAATACTTCAAGTATATTCCAAAATTAATTGTTATAATATTATATGAGAAAAAGCAGTATCCATAAAATAATTTTCACATATACCCAAAATACATCTGAAATTACCTTTAAGCAATTGTTTTCAGATGCATTTGATTACATCGTTCTTGTTTAAGTTACATTTTTAAATTTTGGTTTTGGTGCATTTTGTGTTATGCTACAAAAAATTTTTGTGAGTCTTACTAGGTCTGATTTTTTTTTTAATTTAACTCACTAAAAATTACTCAGACTTAGTAAAGTGGCACAGAGCATAAAGGTACTTTTTACCAAGTGTGACTTCTCTAAGTTCAATTCTGGGAACCCACATAGTGGAAAGAGCAAACCTCCTCCTGAGGGTTATACTCTGATTTACACATAAAGTTAAAAAAAAATCAATTACCAAAGAACAATACCTCATTTACACAAGAAATCTAACCTATGTGAGCTAAAGTTTATGAAGCAGGAGGCCAAATGGTAATTGACAACAAGGAGCAAGTAGAGACCTGGTGTTCATTGGGTATTCAAGTAGCAGGTCTGGAAACCAGCTAGATGATACTCACCCCTAGTGAATAGTATATTATCAGTTCACTGGAATTGTTAATAAAATAGCTATAACACTCTCCACTTGTACCACAGTAAGATATTTTTACTATGGGCATATTCCATTTCTAGCAAAGATAGAATCACAGGGAATACTTTTACTTCCTTAAATGATTAAAACAAACGTATGAAACAAGTCTCAGGATCTTAGACATCAGAGATTAAAAGCAATGATGTCTAAGAGAAAGGACTCACATGGTAACTGGTATAACGAGCTGAACAGTGTCTAGGCCACAGCCCAGAGTACAGCCCAGGCAAAGCATCATGAATGATACGCTTATTGAACTGCATGTAGAGCCACAAACTCCACACGTAACATTCTCAAAAGAAATACTAGAAAGGAGAAAACAGCCCAAAGAAGAAACTTCTCTGACTGGAGAGCATCCCCAGGCTGTTTATGTAAACACTTGTCAGATCTCTCATGTGGAGACTGAACAGCTGGACAGGGAGCATTCAGAGGAACAGAAAGAGAGTTGTGCACAGTATGTCACCACAGTGGCAAGCACAGAGCTGTAAACTGTTCCTGCCACTGTGGTGACATATTGTATAATTAATAAAATCAGTCTGGAATATCAGAGGACAGAGCCATCTCTCCGGCCTTTTGTTTGGGTTTGGTTTTGGTTTTTTGTTTTGCTTTATTTTCAAGACAGGCTTCTCTGTGTAACAGTCCTGTCCTGGAAATTGCTTTATAGACCAGGTTGACCTCAAACTCATGGAGACCCTCCTGTCTCTGCCTCTCAAGTGTTGGAACTAAAGGTGTCTGCTACCACTGCCTGAATGTTAGGCCTTAAACTCACAGAGATTCAGAAGGATCTCTGTCTCCTGAGTGATGGGATTAAAGAATGCACTAGCACTCTTTCCAACCTTTATGGCTTGACTGTGGGTGATTCTGTTTTCTGATAGTCTTTTATTAAATATACATGATATTACCACAAGGCACAAGTTAGAACAACACACCAAGAGTTCTGAGCAACATTTTGCCAGCACTGTCAAAACAATAACCCAAGGGCCATAATAACAAAGAAAAAAAAAGCAGATCTCAAGTTAAAAACTTAATTTCCATACAAATCAAAACTACTTTGAGGTTCCATCTTACAATTGTCAAAATGGCTAAGACCAAGAACAAAAGTGGCAACACATGCTGGCAGAATGTGGAGCAAAGGGGAAAACTCCACCATTTCTAGTGAGAGTGAACATTTGTACAGACACTACGGAAATCAATATGACAGTTCCTCAGAAAATTGGGAACTGATCTACATCAAGACTCAGATACTACAAGGACACTTGCTCAACTATGTTTATTGTGGCTTTTTAAATAATAGCCAGAAATTGGCAAGAAATTATTCAGCAGGCTATGAAAAGAGAAATCTACACACTAACTCAGCCAAGCTATCTCTTGCTTGGCTTCCCAAAGAGACTAGAACAAACATAGGGGTGAAGGCTTCATGCAGGCACCAGCTCTACCTCTCTACTTTCAATAAGCTGTGTAGATTCTGTTCTCTCAATGGAACCCTGCTTTCAATTTTCAGAAACAATCTTATGTCCTAGCATCAGCCTAGACAGGTTAATGTTATCTATGAGACCTCCTTGACCAACAACACAAATGAACATAACCTAGTCATACCACTGAAAACCTTGCCTGGCTACAAAAGATCCCTGGTTCAGACCCTGTATCCTCTAATACTAGGAATTCTCACTAGAGTCATCCTCATAGACTCCTAGAAGTTTCTACTGCACTAGGTTTCAATCCCCCAGTGTTTCCCAATTCAATCTAGTGTACACATGTCCATTGGCAAACATAATCTAGACAATCCTTCATGAAGGTACTTCTCAAGAGAGTATTGATTTTGTTTAGCTGCTCAATTAAAACCAAATATCACAACATGCCAGGTACTAATTTGGACCCATAAAATAATGATTCTGACCTTGACAGTCATTCACAGATTACTAGACAGAAAAAACTGAAGACATTGTATTGTATCTACAGAAGAATCCTATGGAAACTGAGAGAAGAGGGTTACTTAGGAAAGCTGTACTTGTGTATACTCAAGATAGCCTTTAAGATTCAGGGTGAATTTTCATGGAGAAGAATACTAAGAACAGTGTGAACTAACAAAGTGTCATACAAAGAATAGTGCAGTGCTGGAGAAAGACCACAGAGAGAGATAACATTGAAGACATGAAGGCAGTAAACAAATGAAAAGCTGTTTGTAGACTTGCCTATGAAAACTTAAGACCTGGTTTGCAGTAAGGGGCAAATTAAAGTGAAAAAAAAAATGAGACTCCAAGCTTTTACCTTCTAAAATACTTTAAGAATAGTCACATGGGCAGTATTTTGGAGGACAGTAAGAGTGGCTGCAACATTACCCTTTAGAGAATACTGTACCATCAGTGTTGAGTGCTGTGATTTATGGGGAGGATGCAGAAGGTTAATTCCAGAAACATTAAGAGATAGATAGCCAGACATTGATAGATAAGGAATAAAAGAATGTTTTTTTTGGAGACCTTTCATTTGCACAAACAGGTAGACCATGGTGCTACTCATATAATTAGAGAAGGAAGAAATGAGTTTGTGTTTGGGAATGTTGAACCTGAAGTATATTGAAGATAGATCTATAAATCAATTTTAATAAGAAAGCTTCTAAGTATTTTTTGGAGCTTCTAGAAGCCAGTGTATCTCTGATAAGTCACTGTGAAAACCTCACTGAGTTCTGTGGACTATATTAATATTCTGATTAAGAAACTATAAAGTACTTTTATGGAATTATTTAAATGTTATTGTTATTATTGAGTGGGCCAAGCATTTCAACTTGGTTCTGCTATGTGGATGTGTTTCAGAGCAGGCCCCCATGCATGGGTATGTAGATCTATGCCCACCTGCTTTCTTAAAAAAAGATAACACGTGCCAGCAGATCCCTTTTTTCTCTTTTTCTTCCCCCCCCCAACCTGTTCTCCAGATATCCAAACTCCCTAAATAAACTCTCTGTGTGGCACCTGGCAGTAAATGTGTGAGTGTCTCTCCCAGATGCAAAAACTAACACTCATCCCATGTCTCTTAGCAGTTTCCACTTGTATTACTGAAAAGGAAAGTGAAGCATAAGGAGGCCATGTAACTCTCTCAGGGCTGCTCTGTGGTAGAGTTGTGTGGTTCAGTCAGTCAGATCTCTTAACTAGACAGAGTAATAATACACTAACTTAGAGATGATTAGAGAAGAGTAGAGTGTTGTTATGTCCTAACTCACTTTGTCTATAGGCCTGTGATCTATATTATAGAAAGCAACAGATCTTCAGAAATATAAGCAAATAAGCAACAACCATGAGCTGAATTCAGTGCCCAATGCTAGTCACCAAGAAATAATATGCCTTTCTTTAAATCTTCTCAAATATGTACTTAGTATTCTCAGAAATGATGACTCTTGTCTGGCTGATTTCATATTTGAGTCTGATCATCTTTCCTACAGAAAATGTGGATTCATCTCAAATTATAGTTTAGTAATACAACACTTTGATGTAAGGATTGACCTGTGAGCAATACTCCTTGTCTGTCTCTGAAGGTGGAGATGATGTCACCTCTCTGAGTTTCACTGTTCTCATCATTTGATGACATTGATACACAGCCTACCTACTTTAGCATAATCTTAGGAAATATATATTAAACCACATTAAAATCCATAAAGCACAAAAAAGGTAAAAATGCACAATAAACTTTTGCTTGTTTCTTCATATATATTCCTTGACTGTTTATTCATATATATTCCTTAACAACCTTCTATGCATAGCTTTCAAGGACAAACAGAAGCCTTTAAATTATCTGGTGCAATTTATTTTCTAAATTTTTCTTTTCCTTGAAAAGACTCTGATAAATTGCCTGTACTTTACAAAACAAAGAAAATACTCTGTTCCTTTATCTGCTAAATTGCATAGCTTCTATCTTTCAAACCATTGCTTAAAATCCAGTTATCCAGTCTGTCTTTTAAGTTGACTTTCTTGCATAAAAAGTGGATTTATGCTCATAAAACCCAAAACTGCCATATTTCTCTGTGTATTTTATTACCTTGTTTTGTCCTAAAGTTTAACATTATGGTCTTAAACTCTTAAGTAAAATAGTGGAACAAATTAAAGATCAATGTATTAGTAATGCTGCTTAGGTTGAACTATGTCCCTCATAAATCTTTATTCCCTTGTCTTTAAAAGGGAACAATTAATACAAAACTCACAAAATTCTAAAGATAAAAGAATATTTGTATGTATAGATGTATGCATTCATATCTATGCTTATATGAATAATTATACATGTACATGCATAGGTGTGGTTCAACATATTATTGTGTCTTTCATAAGCATTTCAAAAGACGCATAAATTATCGTTGATTAATATATCTTTTATATAATAAAAAGATGTGGTGAAGCATTCCTTTAATCTCAGCCCCAGAAGAGGCAGAGGCAGGCTGATCTCTGTGAGTTTGAAGTCAGCCTAGTATACAGAGAGAGTTTCAGGACAGCCACATCTACATGGTGTGTGTGTGTGTGTGTGTGTGTGTGTGTGTGTGTGTGTAAACTTGTATCCACTATTAATTAGCTTTATGTCTGTAGACTAAACTGCCAGAAACAATAGATTTTTATGATAATTTGTCCCTTTTGTTGAAATAGACTTTTTTTCATTTAACACATCATGAATACAGTTTCTCCTTTCTCTGCTCCTTCCAGTTCTTCCTACCTCCCCTCATTTTCTTTCTGTCTCTCATTAGAAAACAGATTTCTTAGGGAAATGGTAAAATAAAATAAAAAGGTTGAAAACAAAACTAACACACTATAATTGTATAAAACAAAGGTACAAGAAAAGGAACCTAAGAGAAGGCCCAAGAAACAAAGACTCACTGGTTTGCACAGTCAGGAATCTTATAAAACACTAAACTGGAAGCTATAACATAGAGCCAAAGGCCATGGTGCAGACCTCTCCAGATCCCTTTTATGCAGCCTCTATTGTGATTTAATGAGTTTTAATCATGTGGATTTTGAAGGAGTCCTTAATTCCCTATGTCTCTTATACTCCTTCTGCTCCTTTTTCTAAAGGGCTCACTGAGTCCTGAGAAGGATTTAATGGAGACATCACTTTTAGGGCTGAGTGTTTTAATTCTCACCTATGCAGGAGGAAGCTTCTTTGATGATGGCTGAATGAGCCAGTAACTATGAGTGTAACAGAATGTCATTAATTATCATTTTTTTAAAAGATTTATTTATTTATTATGCATACCGTATACAGAAGAGGGCACCAGATGTCATCATAGATGGTTGTGAGCCACCATGTGGTTGCTGGGAATTGAACTCAGGACCTCTGGAAGAACAATCAGTGCTCTTAACCTCTGAGCCATCTCTCCAGCCTGAGCTCCAGATTTTATGGTAATATTACAACAGCAATAAAAACTTGATGCTTTGCTAATTCCCATTATATGTTCTTTATGATTTTCTTATTATCTCAATTATATATGAATTTTTAAAATTCTACTTTTTTTCTGTTTACGTGTTTGTGCTTGAATATATACATTAATTGTCATTTTACATCACTTCTTTTTTAGACCAGTATTATATGGATTTTCCTAGGTCCCTGCACTACCTAATCTCAGGTTCTTGACCATAATAAGCAGTGTCAGTATAAGGTATAACCCACCTCGTTGAATTGGGCTTTAAGTCAAATCAGTTATTGGTTAGTTACCCCGCATGTTTGGTGCCACCATTGCCCTAACAGGCAGGACACTATTGTAGAGAAAGGGTTTGTGACTAGCTTGGTGTCGATGTTTCTCTTTTGATGGCCTGCAGAGTACTGTCCTGTAATAAGTACACTGAAACATAGGGGTGAAGGCTCTATGTAGGCACCAGCTTGATATTCTCTAATTCAATGAATTATGTAGGTGTTGTCTTTACTAATGAGGACTTGTGGTCAGTTTGTAGAGAACAACCTATAGTCTTGGCAAGAGCCTGGGTTGTTTGGGGATTCTCATTGGACAGCTTCGGTCAACACTGAATTAGATATTTCATAAACCCAGCACAGGAAGCTTGATTAGGTAACAAGAGATGGCAGATGGAGCTCTCTCCAGCATTATTTGGTCATTTCATTTAGCTAGACTTCATATGTGTATGAAATTTCTACTGGATTAAGTTTCCATACTAGCCCTCAAATGCACCTTAATTTTATTTATATCTCCTCATATTCTATCCAACTAACCTTGATCCCTTTCAGTCCCTATCAGATCCTCCCATTCCATACTCCTCTTTCAACCATAAATAACTATTCTATTTCCCCTTCCTAATAAGATCTATCTGATGGACTATCACTGCTTCTCTGGGATGAGGCCTACTTGATTATGGTGGATTATCTTGTTTTAGGTGTATTGTAATTATACCTGCAAGTATTTTATTAGGGAGTTTTGCATCTTTCTTCATAAAGGAAATTAGTGTGTAATTCTTTCTTAGGTCTTTATGTGCTTTGGGTATCAGAGTAACTGTGATCTTATAAAATGAATTGAGCAACCCTCTATTTCTATTTTGTGTAATAATTTGAGGAGTATTATTAACTTGTCTTTAAAAGTCTGGTAGAATTTTGTGCTAAAATTATTTGGATCTGAGCTTATTTTTTTTTTCTCCATCCCTCTATTTTTTGGAGAAGGCTGTGTGTTTTATTTAATGATTAATTCTATTTTATTAGAGGGTATAAATATGATTAAATTGTTTATCTAATCTTGATTTTATTTTGGAAAGTGATATGAATTAAGACAATTGTTTCTTTAAGATTTTTAATTTCATGGGGTACTATTTTTGAAGGTATGATTCTCTGGATTTTCTCAGTGTTTTTTGTTATGTCCCTCTTTTCATTTCTAATTTGTTAATTTGGATATTCTCTCTGTATCAGTTAATTTGGATGAGTGTTGGTCAATCTTACTAATTTTCACAAAAAAATCATTCATTGATTCTTTGTATTGACTTTTACTGCAGTTTTCCTGAGTTTAATTATTTCTTGCCATATTTCTTAGTTAGCTTATTATTGCTTTGACAATACTCCATAACCAAAATGTAAGTTGGGGAGGAAAAGGTTTATTTGGCTTACACTTCTAGATCATAGCGCATCATTAGAGGAAATCAGAACAGCAACTCAAGCAGGGCTGGAACCTGAAGCCAGAAGCTTATACAGAGGCTAATGGAGGGGTGTCAAGAAGGTATATTCTATTATGTTTGGGTGAAATGCTCTGTAAATTACTGTTAAGTTTATTTGGTTGATAATCTCAAGTAACTCAAGCATTTGGTGAGAGTGGAATATTCAGCTCTCCCTCTATCAGTTTATGAGGAACAATAGGGATTTAAGCTATAAAAGTACATCTTTTACAATTTGGGGTGCCCTTGTGTTTAATGTGTATTTGAATTATATCTGCATATATAACATAGATGATAAGAATTTCAATATTTACTTGGTGAATTTTTCCTTTGATGAGTATTAGAGCCCTTCCCTACCTTTCTGATTAGTTTTAGTTTGAAGTCTATTTTGACTGATATTAAAATACCTATACTAGTTTGCTTCTTAAATCCATTTACTTGAAATATCTGTTTTCATCCTTTCATCCTGAGGTGATGTTTATTCTTGATATTAAGGACTGTCTCTGGAATTCAGCAGAACTGTGGATCCTCATTTCATATCCATTCTGTTAGCATGTATATTTTTATTGTGGAATTGAAACTATTGATGATGAGTGACATCAATTACCAGTGTTTCTTGGTTACTATTATTGTGTTGCCATGAAGCGGGTTTGTTGGTTATTTTTGTTGGTTTGATTCATTGATTGGTGTGTGTATGTGTGTATTTTCCTTTTTGTAATATGCTAATCTGGGATTATTTATTCCTTGTGTTTTCCTGGACTAACCTCTTGAGGTTGGAGCTTTTCTTCTAGTACCTTCCATGGGGCTGGATTTGTAGCTAGATATTGCCTAAGTTTAGTTTTATCATGGCATATCTTATTTTCTTTAGCTATTTGATTTAACATTTTGCTAGATATATAGTAGTGTGGTCTGGTAACTGTGGTCTCTTAGAGTTCATAGAACATCTGTCTAGGCCCTCTGGCTTTTAGAGTCTCTATTGAAGAGTCGGGTGTAATTCTAATATATCTGCCTTTACGTGTTAATTGATCTTTTGCCTTGAAGCTTTTGAGTCTTTCTAAGTTCTGTTTGTTTAATGTTTTGATTATTATGTGCTTATATTTTTAAAATATGGCTTTCTGTAGAAATTATTGCTACTTATTACATTTCCATTAATAGAGCGATCTCATGTCTATTTATTGTTCCCAATAGTTCCAAGACACTGGGGAATGATCTCTAGGTTTCTGAATTTTTAATTGATGTCCTTATGTTCCACTATTTTGCATGACCAGATCATGTTTCCTTATGTTCATCTAATTTGTTGTTGCAACATTTGGTGAATGTTTTAGAAATTTTAGTAAATTCTGTGGAATGGTGCCCATTCAATTAACCAACCATATTCCTGAAATCATCGTATAATATGCTCTTTTATATCTCATTTTTCCATCATCTAATCTCTGCTACAATCATATGGCCTACTTTGCAGGCACTTTTTTCAGCATAGTATGCAGAGAAATTTTATATTTCCAGCATAATAATGAGTGGATATACTTCCAAGAGATAGAGTCACCTCAGCTAGGCTCATAAAATGTGATCTATGAAGCTTGAATGATAATTTACTAATTTCGTGGGAAATTTTAAGTATCACATAGATCAGAATCTTGGCATTAGCTTCATCATTTCATTCTATGATTAATGTTGTATATACTGTAGAGGATAATCACGCTATGGAAAAATTATTTTCACAGGAACTGAAAAACGAGGAGTTTCTGGAACAGGACATCTGCTCCCTAAGCAGACTTACCTAGACAGCAGCATTCCGTCAAAGTCACCTCAAGCAAAGGAGCAGAGCAACAGAAATCAGGGAAATTAGGGCACTCAGAGAACAGAAGAGTCCTCAGTTTCTCAGTCTGCTGACTAAGGTTTTCTCTCCTAAGGGATTCTCTTTTCTTCCAGCTTTGTCTTTCTCCCCCAACTCTCTGACTTTCTTTAAATTAGCCATTTACTTCCATGTCTATTTTTCTTTTTCTTAGATTGTAACATTCAATACATCAGGATTAAATCCACTTAGGGCAATTTTACATTTTTCTTTGTTATTGATTTTATTGTCTAATGTTATTAACTATAATCCTACATTTATTTCATTTCTTGGGGGAAAGTTAATATAAATTTTGGTTATGATTCAAAAATTCCAACAATGAGAAGAAAAAGTACTAGCTGTTCCTTCATAATATTCTATTTTATAAGAAGAAATTATTATATATACAAACATATTTTGACATATGCAAATAACACAAGCAATAGATTTGAAAGGAATTCACCTTTGGCTTTGATTCAACTCTGAAAGCTAACACTTCTAGGTTACCATTTGACCTGAGATTATTCCTGGAGAAGTTACCAATTTAAGATTGGTAAATCTGGAAGAAATGTCTGCATAGATCCTACTGAATTCTTTGCTATGTTTCATCATTTGGGAAGCAAGCCCTGCATGTATGAGTCTTTCATCCAGCTGTCTGCAAGGGAGGGAGTGTTAGTATATGCCTTTTCTCAGGTGGTTATTAGAAAACTCACTTTACACTTTCTCAAGCCTGACTCAGCAAATACATAGTGTCATCCTTCTTTACCCCTTTCATGGTCCTGCAATGAAGATAATGTCCTTTATAAAACAAACAAAAGATGTTCAATTTCATGATATTTTGAAGCTTAAAGCACACACACGCTGAGGAACCAGATGATTTAACATCAGCGTTTGGACTGACAATTTACTCTCTAGTCTAGTGAAGAAGCTAAATTATTTGTTTTAATCTGCTTTGTAGACTGGTCCACACATTTTTTTTGAGACTAAGCAGTGGAAAGCTTTCCCTGTGCCATTTAAACCACAAATATGCTTTAGAGACCACACAGACCTAAAGGATACATGTTTCCCTTCCAAAGACATCTCTAAGGCACACACTGTAATTAATTCTTTGGGGACAAAGCAATGGGGGAAAGCTCCTGAGACCAGTTTTACTGAACCCTCCAGCTTTTATACAAAAATGAGCTGGGGCATCTAAGAGTCTCAATTGCTTCTGTCTTTCCCTTGTTGCCATCATGGGTCACGAGGCTGGGAACCAAATCTTCCCAGAACCCTAATGTAACAGAAGGATAATGCAGAAGTGACTCCAGTTCTTTTTAATGAGAAAGCTTTTTCAAACTTGACAAAACAGAACTGTTTGATCACTTGATATTCGTCTTTATGAAGTAAATTTATTCCCAATCAATTCCCTCTGTTCACAGGTAGATTTAGCCTTTCATTAAGATTTGTTAGTATAGTGATATCCTATGTTTGCTGAGTCTCTCAGTCAGACACTGAATTTATTGCTCCCATTTCATCCTTTTTCAAGGCTGCTCAGCTTCAGCAAACAAAGTTTTAAAAGTCATTTTTTTTTTTTTTGCCAGAAGAATGATGTTGACTCCCTGTTAGAATTCTGATTACACAGTACACCCTTTAAATGTAAATTTTAGAAGTACATACAGTTGCCAAAATGTCTCTTTCTCATTTAATCCGATTAAAGCATTCTTTTAAAAACCATTAATCCTTTCCCCTCAGATCTCTTTGACATTCAGAGAACTACCCTTCATTGGGTCAAGCAGTTGAATGAATGTTTTTCAGAACAGCTTCATTTGAAGAACTAGAAAAATCATCACTGGTTGCTCCCCTGAAGAACATTCTATAAAACACAGAGATAAGGAAATTGAATCACAGTATTAGATTTTTCCGTATGAAGGCAGAGGCACTTGTTTATTGTTAACTTCAATTAGACATATAATAGTCTGTTTAATTCCCTAAAACTAAACTGTTTTGTTCCAACTATTCAGTTCTCGTTTGCAAGCCAATGTTTTTATTTTTTATTTTTAAACTGCAAAATATATAATTAGGGTGGTTTCTCTCCATGTTCTCAGCAGCAACAAATCCTCTCTCACAACACAATACCTATCTGTAACACACCTTAGATTTTACAGATAAAATCACTTGCAGGTCCATAAAATTTTGTCTTAAAGCTCCAGGTATGCCCCAATTATCACTAGTTAGAATTCTTGGCATGATCTCCTTTGATGTAACTGTGGGGGAATATTCAAACTAAAATTCACCAACAAAGTAGTAGCAATACTGTTGCGGCAATTGCCTAATAGTTGAATAAGATGACCATTCTGATGATAATTGAGAGAGAGAAAAAAAAAAGGTACAGACCATCTGGGAGGATTGACAATACAAACCTTGGGCGGTGGGCGGTGGGGTGCAGTGGGCAGTAGAGATAATGTCAGACACCTGCTTGGAATTACAGCACTGTTGCCATAGTACCTCTATTGATGCTAGGGCAGCTGTTTTTGAGTCAGGAGGCTACTTCTTGGCTTTTTGAAATCTGTGACACAGCACTGTCAGCAGCAGTTGAGATGCAGAATTACAACTACTGTCATGAGCATATTAATGTCTCTGCAGTCCAGGATGTCTTATGAGTTGCCACAGTGGTTCCACATAAATTTTTGACTTAAGACATAAACAGATAAGTAGTCTTCTGGGATGAAGGAGATAAGGCCCCTAAGTTAGAAGGAGAAGGGAGAAAAGTACAGAGAATCAAGTACCTGTAGTCATGACTACAGTCTCAGGATGAGATCTGATATGGAGATAGCTATGTAATCTAAAAGTGCAATGTCACCCAGGAATTCTCAGTGGCTGAAATGTTTTGACTGGTAATTCTTTGTTGTAAGATGTTGCCCTGTCCTTTGTAGGTTAAATACCATTTCTGCCTCCGCAACTAACTATAAATGCCATCCACTTATGTAGTAATGAAAATTGACAGTATCTCCAGATAAAACCAAGTATTCTCTGGAGCAAATCCACCTACAGTAAAATACTACCAGCTTAAAGTACTATCTTGCTGCATTTTCTATATGCTTACCCCAAATTTGCTGCCTTTATTCACATAGAAAAGTCAGTTTTAGGTATTTCTATTTTTATTTTATAAAGTATGTGAAAGTACTTTAAAAAAATAATTCCAGATAATAAAACACTATTGTTGAAAACACTAAACGCTTTGGTTTCAGGATAAAGGGAAACCATCTTGAGATGACCAAAATAATGTCTCTCTATATATTAGTTTTCATAGTGCTACAAGACAGAAAGACGCCAAAGGCCTTACCCAGGCATTACCATTCATATTTCAATACCAATCTGCCAGTCATATGTGCCTGTTGGTGAGATGGTGGCAAGATTGGTTGTGGGAATAAACAACTGCTGTCCTTGGATCTGAGGTCTGATACTATAAACATTTTCAAAAACTGAGGTTAAGAAGGTCAGTCATAGGCCCTAAGGGAAAACTATTGCTCACTGCTGTTTTTGTTGTTTAGTTAGGGCTTCTTTGCTAAATGGTCATGATATCAAACTGTTTTCTATATACTTAAATTTATATCCATAGTTTTGCTCTGTGCCAGCATTGCTCATGAAAATTGTTATTTACAGTGGATAGTAGTTAATGCAGAAACTCACAACTATTCAAAATAAAAAGAATAAGCAACTATGAAATTTTCATAGAAAAAAATAAATATGTTATAAAAATAGTAATTCCCTAGGGCTGACGGGATGTCATAGACAGTAGAAATCCATGCTAAGCAAGCCTGAGGATCTGAATTCAAAGCCCCAGAGGTCATATAGAAAGCCTAGCATGGGTGCCTGGACACTAACTCCAGCCCTGGTAGAGCAGGAACAAGATGCTCATTGGGAACTGTACCTGTCAGTCTAATTCCACCAAGTTCAGTGAAGACCTCTGTCACCATGGACTAAGGCAAAAATGGTAGATCAGAATGTTTCTGTCATAACAAGCACATGCACAGCACATATGTACACAAATTAAATTAATTACTTATATTTGCATTCAAATAACATAGTTGAACAGAATGAAACTTTTGGTAATAAATTTTTTTTTTTATTAAATGTGCTGATTCCAGAACTATTTGAGGAAAAAAAACAACTCAAGCATCTCAGAGAATTAACAATCATATTTATAAAGTAATAAAGAGAAAAATTCATGTTTTGGCACAACATGTACTTTCTTATTTTATTTTGACCTTACAATGGCCATTGTATCTTACATATAATCTTTATTTATTGAAAAGAGCCTGAGTAACTTACCTAAAAACATATAGCAGCATTCAGGGTGAAGAAATCAAACTATATATTTGGCTTTAAACCCAGGTAGTTTACAATAAATATGATACCTCTATTAAAGAAGTTTAAGCTTTGAGCAAAATTGTGTTGTTACTAGAATAAAAACCTCAAAGAAAGAGGAAGTCAATGTTCTCTGAACTCAAGAACCTGTGCAAATAACTTTGCTGCTTTTGTTCTTAAAGGGATATGTAATTTTATTTAAGGGGATAGTTTTAAAGTTATTTTTTATTTTTTTTATTATAAAATTGCTGTAAATTTCCCATGTTCTATCCTACCTGTTCTCAGAGCACATCATTCTCCCCTGGCAGAAATTAGATCATCCTTTGTCAGAGACAGAGATGTCATCAGCCAACATACCTGGAACAGGTGAGATTAGGAAAGGGTAGATGTGGTGATAGGACTATAGAGCAATCCGCAAACAAAGGCAGTCAACTCAGCATAAATTCACCCCATTTGTTCTCTGACTTTAGGCATTCCTTGCTAGCAGGAGAAATGGGTGTGAGTCCTTAATCTGCTTCTTCTTGTCTGGTGCAGTCCATGTCCCCTTTCCTGTCCCTTTAGTATCTCACCTCTAAAGAAACAATGATAAAGTCACATATCTCAGAATGTTATTGTGCAGACCACCAACAATATTAGCATGCAATCAATGTTTGAAAGTGTCCACTGTTGTTAACTGTGCTTTGTAAACGTAGCTTGCTTCACTACCAAATTGCACCACTTACCCACCACTTATGAACATAATAATTTCTAATAATCTAGTTCTTCTGTCTTCTCCTTTGAATGATTATGTGTTGTAGTTCTGATAATTAATATCTGCATTTGTTAATGATTGTCTTGAGCCCTGAAATCTTTACTTGTGAACAATTTTTCATTGCTTTAAAATGCATGTGTTTTATTAAAATAATTAATTCTCTTTCAACTCACTTTTAAATAGTCTTTTGTCAATTTTATGACCAACTTCAGCTTTAAAAAAAAGAAATAAGCAAAATAAGGCTGGTGAGATGCTTGAGTCAGTAAAGGTGCTTGCCCACAAACATAAGGACTTGAGTTTGACCCTTAGTACTCATGTACTATAGCTGGACATACCGTGAATGCTTATAACATCAGTGCTGGGGAGGTGGAAACCATAGATCTCTGAGGAAGAATGGGCCTATCAGTCTGTGCTATCTGTGAGTTCCAGTACAGTGAGAAATCCTGAGTGATAAAACAAAGCGAAAAGCTCCTAAAGACTGATATCCAAGCCTGTCTCTTGGATTCACCCATGCCTGTGCTCACACATGTATATATACCTGCACAAGCACAGTAGCACTCATACACATATGCATACCCATAGACACATACACACACACACACACACACACACAAACAAACAACATAATTCAGGAAAAATAAATGTGTTCTAAAACACAGCAGGTTGACATGGTCAGAAACACTGAATCAAGGAATTCTGATATCATTCATTACCTTAATGAAGACACCAGAAATGACTAGTATTTGATGACTAAAGTTGATTGTCAACAAGATTGTATTGAGAAGCATCTAGTAGATTTCTGAAATACACTTTGGCAGTATCTATAGCATTCTTCTAGGCAATTCACCCAAAATGTAGGCAGTAGTACCCTGAAGGTTGAGGGCCCAAACTAAAGAAAAGAGCTAAGAGGGCAATGCCAACTCATGCTGTCATTCAGCTTCCTGTTTTCTGACCACTCTATTTTCCTCCCTCTCTATTCCTTCCCTGTCACGGTACATTGACACCTGTGATCCCAAATAAATCCCTTCTCACTTAAGATATTTCTGACAAAGATCTGGAACACCATGAAGATGCTAACACAAGTAAAAGAGACATTTTCTTGAAAACTAAATAATCTTAGTTACAGAAGTGATGGAATCTGGTAATTACGTGAATATCTGCCTTGTTTGCCTCTCTCTCTCTCTCTCTCTCTCTCTCTCTCTCTCTCTCTCTCTCTCCATCTCTCATCCAAGATAGAAAATGAACACACTGCACATTTTAGAAAAACAATACACTGATATTTGTTGTATAATGTTACTGGCCCAGACTTTCTGGGCCTGAACCAGAAGTTTGGTCCCAATCTCAGCCCCACTTAGCCTCAAATAATCACACACAGGCTTATATTATTTTTACCCTGATTGGCCTAGGGCCCAGGCCTATAACTTGCTATCTCTTCAGTCTGAATTCAACCCATCTTGTTTAGCCCTGCAGTTCAGTACCTTTTTCTCAGAGCAGCATTTCTTCTGCGTCTCCTGGCAGATCCAGACTGTGACATCTTTCTGTGTGTTCCTGAGTTTTCTTAGTCTGGTAGCATCACCCACACTTCCTGTTTGCCTTTGGCCAATCAGCTTTTATTAAACCATAAGCAGGACAATTATTTAAAATGTAACACATAGCCCACTACATATGTTATTATATTATGTGCATTAGTGGCTGATCTTACTGCTGAGTAAAACTCCCAAATCTAATGCTTGAAATCATAGACTTAACTGTTGACTAGGAGCCAGGGCACTGTTTAGCTGGTTCCTTTTGAGGATTGCTCATAAGGTTGCCATCTGCATGACTGAGCTGCAGTCACCTTGTTTCTTTATAGGATCAAAGAAATTTTGAGTTTTAATCATGAGGCTATAAATAGTTATTTTTGCTGGCTCTTCCAAATATAATTGTCGTGGGCTGCCAACTACTGAGCAAGACAGTGGTTCAGAGCATGACAGCTGGGTCCCCAAAATTGAGCCAGTGAAGCGGAAAGAAAGGACTCTCAAGATGGACCATGTGGCCTTTGTGTGATTCGAACTTAGCGATGAAAGGCCACAATTCTTGCCACATTTTTTTCCACTAAAAACCAAAAAAAAAAAAAAAAAAAAACCCAACATTATAAATTCTAAGTTTCCATACATAAGGAAAAAGTTACCCAAGCCTCTCTATACCAGGAACAGGATAACTGAAGTCTGCTTAAGAGGCCTTACCACAGAAAGCAACAGGAAGTGAGCAGAAAGGAAACCTTAAAAATATTGAGCAAGATGGGTTAATTAGGTCTGTTTTCTGGTCTTGTTCCTAACATAGGTCATAGAGCAAGAGAATACAAATTATTTTTGAATGAAGCATTTTCCCCTCATTTCCTGATGCCGTCTGGAAACACTGCATTTTAAGACAGATTCTTCCAGACTAATGGCTCTGCAGCAGCCAAGGCTAATGAGCAAGCATCGCCACTGTTTCCACAAGTGCCACCTCTCTAGTCATCTTGTTCTTTAAGATTCCCCTGGAGGTCTGCATTTATGTCCTTTGAGTAAAGAATGTGTAGTTGTTCACTGCAGAAAGATGGGGTCCCGCAGGAGAAAACCATCCTCACCATAGTATTTACCCTCCTTTTCCTTGCTTATTCCAAAATGAAAAGAAACTGAAATAGAAGGAGCTTTTGAACACAGCATGAATACAGAGCTTGTAACTGTCATGTTACTTTTAGTTTAAGGGTAAGCCTCCTGCATTATTCCAGTAGACCCTTTGAAACTGCTGCTGCCAATGCAGAGGAAGCCACATTATTTCAGAGTGACTACTTTTCAATCGAGCACTATATCTGAGTTAATTAAAATGCCTACATTGTTTTCTTTCTCTAGCCTTAACAGCTTCAAGGGAAAAAGGCAGACAATTCAACTGCCAAGGGGACAAAAAGAAAGTCAAACAAACCGACAAAAATAATCATGGACTGAATGTAATCGTCACCACACCCTTCAAACTGCACTCTTCTTTGATTGGATCTTTATTTTCAGCTACTTCCATCTTTTCTTATAGCTTGCTAGTGACTGTCCATTCACGTCTGGGTTTTAATGACTATATCATCATCAACTATAATGCTTGCTTCTTCCTTTACTCTCCGGAAGCCACTGAGCTGCTGCTGTGAGCTTTGCATGGTCTGAAGAGAGATGAGTTTTCCCTACTGCCTTAGCCACCTGTGTGGGCACTAGACAACCCCAGGCTGTGCTAAAGGCAAAGAAGAATGCTACTAACATGTTCCACCCTTGTACCACTGTCTTTCTAGTGCACTACTAGTCTCCTACTTTAAAACTCTTGGGAGGGAGAGCTACTCATGCAGGAACAAGTAATTTCACATGAATCCATTAGCCATATTGCAAAAGACCATGGACCACTGTACCTCCAAAATGAAGTATTATTTTATCTCCCTTTTCCCTCAGCACTAACCAGAATTTATTGGGAATGAAAACATAATTACATCATCCACTCCAGACAGGTCCTAAAACTGCTTTCTGAGACTAAGATATGATTTAATTTGGAATTTAGTTTTATGTCTCAATTTGTCTAGATGACACTCCCTGGCTATTTACTCAAACACTAGGTGTTGCTGTGAAGTTATTTCATGGATCTGGTTACCATCCAAAACAGTTGATTTTAATGGAAGCAATTCTTTACTCATAATAATAGGACGGGCCTCATCTAGCTGGCTATTTCTTAGGGAAAAATCTATAAAGAAAAGAAATTTTGCCTCAAAATTACAGCACTATAACATTTATAATATTGGTGCAATATATATGCTATATATAACATATAGGATATATATATATAATACATAATTTATAGGTGTGTAATAGCATCATGCAGAGCCTTTTCACTCCTTGCCTTCCTCAAGCCCATCAGATCTACTTCACAATATTTCTGAAATAGGGAGAAGTAGAGAAGCAGAGATATTATGAAGGGGATTGAATTTAAAATATGTGATCACCAGTTAGAGGAGACTGACAAGATAAGGATGACATTGGAATTTTGTATTATATAATTAAATGTACATAAAGAGCTGTGATTGAAACAAAAAAAATGTAACAGACTTGTTTTTTTCAGAGTAGACTAGTTTAGGTTTGGAATTGAGATTGTGTGGCCTATGTGTAACTGCCAAGAAAAAAATGTATAGTCATTTTTAAATTTCAGAACCTTATTTATTATGAGCACAAAGGAAAGAACTCATCAAGATGTTCATGGAAAACACAGGCAAAACGATGTCAATGGGATGCCAAGAAAATATCTCAAAATGGTAAAATGGCTCAACAAAAAAATTAGTAAAACTTGTGATAGCTTACAGATTTTTTTTCTTTATTTTTCCCATATTTTAGCATTCCTATTTTAACAAGGGAAAAAGTATGGTGAAACTTTAAAGGTCCATGAGAGCAAGAACAAACTTGGTGAAATGGAAACCCTATAGCAGGTTGTAAAATGGATGGGGATTGCTAAAGAAGACACAGAGATTTAGGCAGTAAAGATGAGAAAAGAAACAAGGCATCTCCCAGAATGATGTATGTACAAAAAGTAAGGCACATGTTAACTACAAAGATCACATTATACCCAGATGTGGAAACATCATTGTGCTTTGTGGGCCTTATCTGAGCCATATATGACTCATTTTATAGTATATTTTCACAATAATGAAAAAGAAATAAAGTGGATGCTCTTACATTGAGAAAGATCTGGATAGTCAGGATAGGAGCCCAAAATATTAGAAATTGTCAGTCAATCATTGTGCACATACAGTTGTGTGCGAGCAAAGTTATTAATGTGAATAAAAGACATTTCCTTAAAATGGTTGAATGAATGAATGGATTTATCAGTAAATCATAGAAATTTGTGACACCACAATGACCAATAAAGCCTTCAATTATAAAACTCAAGAGATAAACCAATAGGTATTTTCTATGAGTGAGAACATGTTTATATTTTAATAAACAAAGCATTGATATTGCTTAATTCTATAGCACTGGATACATTTGGACAGGCTTCAGTTAACTCTGAGAAGATTGTGCCACAGGACAAATAAATTTCTGGAATATTTCCTAGCACATGAAGTTCTAAACAAGTTACATGAGCCTCTTAGACAGTCTCTTATTTTTCTCTCTGTTTTTATTTTGTTGAAAAAATATTTTTTATAGAATATATTCTCCTTATGATATCTCTTTCCCCAACCCCTCCTCATCATTACCTCCCAGCTGCATCCACAACCTTTTTGTGTCTTTTTCGAAAACAAACAGACATCTAAGAGTACTAATAAATAAAGATGCAACAAAACAAAACAAGCAAATAGGAATGGGGGGACAAAGCCACAAAGAGCCCATGAAAATGCACAAAAGACACATAAAGATACAGAGACACAAATGCTTGCAACACAGGAACCTCATAAAAACACATAAAAATCTCACAAAACTGAAGGCAATAATATACACAAAGGACCTCTATGGTTCAAAAAAAAAAAAAAAAAAAAAAAAAAAGGATTCCATTGAGTTTGTTTTTGTTGGACATCTACTGCTGGGCATTGTGCCTGGACTTTAAGAGTTGTTTGTATCTCCAGTGAGGCTTCACTGGAGAAAACTAACTTTTCATTTCTGAGTGGTCATCAATTGAAAATGGTTTCCAGGTTAGAGATAAAGGCATGTGTCCATTTATTCTGTCAGCATGGAAAGCCTGTCTAGTATGAACCTTTGGAGCCCCTGTACATGGTGCTATAATCTCTCTGAGTTTATATGAGCATCAGTCACACTATGTTTAGAAAACCCTGTTTCCCTGATGTCCACCATCACCCCTGGCTCTTCTGCTCCTTATGCTTCATCTTCTGCAGGACTCTTTAAGCTTTGAGGGAAGGGATTTGATGGAGATACTCTTTTCAGTGCTGAGTGTTCCCAGGTCTCTTACTTAATTCAGATTGGCTTGCTGCAGACCTCTGTATTTGTTCCCATCTGCTGTAGAGGGAAGCTTGTCTGGTGATGGCTGAGTAAGGCACTGGTCCATGAGTATAGCAGAATGCTATCCAGAATAATTTCTTTGTTAAGTTCCTTTGGTTTTCCCCTGGATCCCTGGCCTACTAGTCTTGGGTTGTTGACCACCCAAATCATGTAGGTATGGGTTCCATTTCATGAAGTGAGCCTTAAGTACAATCAGATATTGGTTGGTTGGTCCCAAAAATATTGTGCCACTGTTGCAATAGCACATTTCATTGAAGAACTCCATTGTAGATCAAAGGTTTTGTTGCTGAGCTGGTGTTTACCTTTCTCCTTTGGTGTCAGGGAAAGCACCTTCTAGTAGCCAGTAGGAGTGAAGATTCTATGTAGGCTCCAGCTTGACTTCTCCATATTCAATGAGGTGTGTAGGTGTTGTCTTCTGCAAAGGACCTCATCATTAGTTTATGAAGAGCAATAGCAATGTAAATTATCTGGGTTATTTGGCGTTCCCATGAGGCTCCACGACCAAGAATGCAATCAGCTGTAACCTATTTCTAGAAGTTTCACTTGGTAACATGAGATGTTAATTAGAGCTCATTTTCACCCATTATTTGATTTTTTTTTTAGATTGCCTTCTTACATGTATGCGTTTTAGGAAGATTCTGAAATCTCTTATTTTTGATTAATGGAAATTTATTAATATTTCAGTTTTCTGACCCTTTTTCTTTTATTCAACCCAGGACTTTTGACTACCTACTTTAAAAAGTCTTTCTCTAAATATGAACATAAAATTAATTGACATACTCAAAGAATGTTTGAAAAATCAACTCAGCTGAGGCCAGCATTTCATCCTGGACACAGATAAGGCTGTGTGAACAGCGGATGAGATTTCCTAAGGAAATACTCACAAGAGTTTTTCTTAATGAGAGTCTGGAGAAAAAGCTGAGAAGAGACCTTAATGGGAAGTATTCCATCTTAAAAGATTAACATATAAACAGGTACTAAACCAAACAGACCCTGGATATTTAAGCTGTAAAATGAAAGCAAAGAAAAATATATTCTAAGTCTATATTAAAAGTAATGCCATGTCGCTGGGTAGAACTCCAGGGAGGGTTGTGGAATGAATCTTTAATGGTATCATTTATGCTTGTCCCAGTGCACTATGTTCACAATGAGAACAACCTACAAATCTTGATGTACCATTTTATTTGCTCAGAGAACTGGCCACCGTCCTGCAGAGCAGCCACTGTAAATTAGAAATATATTCTGTTTGGTTTGAGCTTTGAGCACAACACATTTGAAAATTTATGACATTGCATAAAAGCACACAAAAGCATTTCTAAGGCAGTTTAGCCCCATGGCTTTCTTCTGGACTTGAAATTCAGACAGGGAGGAACTGGGTCTGTTAAGTATGCCACTGCTCTCTGCAGAGGCTCAAGATAACCTAAATGCTCTCTTTCACTCCTCACTGAGGGGCTGGCAATCACTCCCACTTGCTCCTGTGGGTCCCTACGCTAGACAATAAACATGAATCTTGAGAAACAGTGACTAACTGTATAAACATGCAGATAAATATGCGCATCCCTCCTTTTGCTACATAATGTTTGAAGTAAGAGAAACCCCATTTAGGTGTGACAATACATATTATAGAAATTTCAGACATGAGAAACTGCTGAATCACAGTTTTCACCAAAAATTTCACTTTAATGAAAATAATGTGTTTTTCTAAAAGTGATAAAGACCTTGAGTTTGTTTTAAAACTAGCAAAATACAAATTTCCTGCCCCTACTTCTATTTTTAAAAATGCTGTTGCATTTAGTAATCTTGGGCTTAAATACTGATAACAAATTTGAGGATTGGCATTAACTTATAGTTAGTCATTTGAATGGTCTTTGAATTTATAATTGTTTTACATCTAAAGAAAATATAGCTATTTCTTAACTTACACTGGGGCTATATCCAAACAAAACCATTATAAATTGAGAATAACACAGGCTTAAATTACCTTTAGTGCTTCAAATACACTGCAGCCCATAAGAACTCAGTCATGCAATGTTCTCAAAACCATTAATTATTTACCCATGTTATTGTGGTGATGCTGAGGTTGATTGCATGCTACTCTTAACATTGCCAGAGAACACATAATTCTACATACCATTGTCCCTGGGAAAGACTTAAATTCAAAGTACTATTTCTAGGTTCTCACCATTAAAAATGGAAAAAATTGGGATGAACATTTAGGGACTCTTTGTACCAATTTTGTCAATCTAGATTTGACATTTACTTCCTGACTGATGTGTGTCAAAAGAGCTGGTTTCCTAAGATAGAACACTATGGGAGAATATTAATTATATTTTGTTTTCAAACAATTAACTCTGAAACATATATACAACATATTGAGAAAGAGGGAAAGAAAGATCAAGAGAGAGAGAGAGAGTTCTAAATAGATTGAATCCTTGATTCCTCCTTTAAAAAAGACTCAATTTCAAATAAATAATTGGATATGTGAGGAGGTCAGAAACTTACTATCAACAAAGACAGTTCTAAATGATTAAAATTCAAGCTTGGAAAATAGAAAACTATTAGCAAATAAATTCCCCTATTTTGGAGGCAATAGATTCCAAATATAACTACTTCTAACTTAAAATTAGGATAGAAAAAAAATTCACAAAAACTATTGACAAAAACTAAAAATAAATTCAATAATTTTTATAATATGTAAACAAAACAAAACTCATGCTTCACAGCAAAAATAAAGGAGTATTCATAAAAAACTCAAAAGGTAGTTGCTTGAAGTTATCTAATAGTGTGTATTTAATGGGCTATAAAATATCATATCTAATATTAAAATTTTAGAAGAGGTTTGGAGCATGCCACACTGAAATATGTCACTCTAGCATGCATTATTTTGAGCTGAAAGCAGCTGAAAATCCAACCCATCCTCATTTGCCTGAGAGTAAAACATACATTTCCTGTGGTGGGGGTGTTTTAGAACTTCTTCCTATCTAGAAGTCATGACATCTCTTTTATACCTAGAGAGACAATGACCTCAGATGAGTCTGCACAGACATATATAAGAAAACACTGATGAAGAAGTTTGTATCTTCTTTTGCTCCTGCCAGATCTGCAAATTTCCTTCCATCTAGCTTTCCACCATGAAAAGCCTAAAGTAGTGTCATCCATTAAAATAATGTGGAAGCCCAAGTTTCTTCTGTTCCTTTTTGTTACATATCACCTTAATACTGGGAGCATGTTCATTGCATGTGTTAACATACTCTGTTTTTTCCAAAATATTAATCTGTTTGATCAGGTAAATTTTTAACATTCTAGTTAGAAAACATAGAAATGTAAAAGCAAACCTCAAATGGTCATCCATTAAACATATTCATATAAGCAATGCTAAATAGACTCAGAAGTTTGTATGTTTTTTGTGTGTGGTATGGAGTAGGTACATGTGTACATTAGTAATAAAAAAAGGGGGGCTATGTATTTTTGGGAGTTGGAGGACATGACAGGAGTGTGATTGGGAAGAAAAGAGAAAATGATGTGAATAAATAGATTACAGATCTAGAAAGTTCAAAATATTAAAAATATTTAATTTCTTAAAAAGTTTAAATGGGGCTGCAAACCTATGTTATCTATCATACTAAAGAGTGGCTGAAAACTCAGGCCATATTTGGGTGTGGCCTAAAACCTTGTAGATTTCCCTTTTGAGAGCAATCTCATTCTCAAGTCATGGGATATTTAGGGCTCAAACAAATATTCACAATTGTTTAGAATTTTTTAGAATTACAAAAGTTATGAGTTTTATTATATGTTGATAGATTGTTTAAAACTAAAAATGATAGGTAGTTTCTTTTTTACTAAGTGAATAAGTGGAAGGAAATGTTAAGGAAGGACATAAGATGAGAATTATTTGACCAGCTTATTTTAGTGAATTTTCAGACAAATAGATCCTAAAATGCATATGCTCTATTATGAGTTAAAGTTCCAGAAAGAGTAAATCTATTTTTTTCTATATTCTATTTAATGCTTTAATAGCAAAATCTTTTTCCAGATTACATTTAAAATACATCTACCATGTACCCAGTAATACTTTTTTTGAATCAGAATTTCTCTACATAACCTATACTTCTGGAAACTGCTGCATAGCCTAGGTTAGCCTTGAATCACATACACTGCTTGCTATACAGAGATGTAGTACCATGCCCAGTTTACAAATCCAAAACTAATCACTTAATTTGACAATCCATTGTCCAAAGACAGCAATTAGCTTCAATAATGAATAATTGAACCTAGAAAAATTGGATCCCTGCTTGGGGTTCTTACTGTTATGAATAAAAACATTGAAGAATGGTCTCAAATGGAAGCTTAAGGACAATTTCATTAGAGTTTAAAAGAGAAATCCTGAGAAAGTAAAGTTAAAATTCAGAAGCTGCCCAGAAGAGAAAAATATGTAAGATCAGAATGGGAAAAGCCATGGATATCAGGAACGAGGAGGACAAACATTTAAATGGTGGGAGGAGTGACTTAGACAAAAGTAAGGAACTTCAAAGTACCCAAAATACATACTCATACTCTGGACAGCATTTCAATGAAAAAGGCAGAAGTAAAAGAAAGAGTCATAGCTTTCTGATTTAGGAAGGTAGCCAGACCCAGCTGAACATCATGGCCACTGAAGGAGATTATGGTAGAGATAGGAAATTCTCAGCTGGAAAAACACATTATTTCATTAAAGGGATAATTGTTCCTCCTATCTTTTAAGCATATTCTGGTGGTGGTCCTGAATCTCTCAAATCAATGACTTTCCTAATTGGATTAACTTTTGAAGAAATAGAAAATGGCAAGTCTCCACATAGAGGTAGGCTTCATTCCTTTGGCTAATAGCTTTCTTCTAATGGTCCTTTAATGTTACCCTAATATGCATACTACTAATTTTTTATTATGATACTTAAACTTCGGTAAAATGAAAATTTTAACTAAAATGCAGTAGTAAATAAAGCACATGTCTTCTTCAGAGTTATGGTAGAGAATGTCTCAGATGTTCCTGTAGACTATCATCATCCTTCTTCCCTCCCTTACTTCTCTGTGTAAACTAAATCCAAAGGCCTACTTTGCTATATAGATTACAACAAAGGCAGCAGAATGACATATCTGAATATGGTTTCGTAATGTCTGTTTCTGTCTTCTTTTCTCTGTCCCACTCTCTTGCCCCCTTGATGTAGAGAAGGCCAGATGCCATGCTACAGGCAGCACTATGGAAAGACACAAATGCCAAAGGCATGTCCTGTAGCCACAGACGATCTACAACCTGTCCAAAGACACTTGAGTCAATACAGAAGCAGATATTTCTCCTGGTGTGCGTGAGGATGACATTAGCCCACTAAACTCTGAAAACAGACCCTTCACTAAGTAGCTAGATATCTGAAACACAAAAATAGTGGTAAGTATTTTTTAAGCTGCTGTGTTTGGCTATGACCTATGCACTAACATATAAACATGTCATCCTAAATTTTAAATTTCCATCCTAATTAATTTTGTGTACTAAGTGGGAAATACCTATGTACTTGAGTCCATCTAACACTTAGATAAAATCATAATCTGTGCTATCCTATAAAAAGAAGCAGTCATGGGAAGCTTAAGAACTAAGACAAACATGTAAGAGGGAATTCCCTTGTCTTGCTTTCTTAATAGAGACATGGTAATGGAATCCTCTTGCAGACCCACAGGTAGGAACTTCCTAGGGAATCCAGACTGTCTCTGATTATAGTCATTTCTGGGTTTTAACTAGCTATGTGGTTTCTGAATCTGCAAAAATTCCCTTAAATTATGATTTTGTAAATCAATGACCTTGATATGTCTCCAATCCCAGCAGTAACAAGTTTATCATATTATTGTCTTAATTAAGTAAATTTGCAAGTAAATTCTAATGATCTGTTTGTTTTTTACTGCCTTCCTTAAACAAGCTCTTTTAGTATTTTTTAACACAATTTGGCAATGATTTCTACTTTTTTAATCATCGAGAATCATTTTCCTAATTAAGGGATATTTCAATATTACATGACAAGTTTACAGAAAAAAATAACAGTGAATATTCAAAACAGTACATAAATGAAAACTTTTTAGAAGACGATTTCAAAAACCCATATAACACAAACAACAAAAATAGATCACCTTACTAGAATCTCTTTTCTCAAAAGACCTTCCTGGGGATCTTTACTGGGGAACCATCAGGAAAAGGAACTAGGCCCTCTAAGGGTAGGCAACTGTCGATTGGCATGGACAGTATGTGGAGCCTTGAGGGGTGGGATCAGGCTGTGTTTGTGTGCACGGGCTGGCACCTGGGAGCCCATTCCCTTCAGAGGAACACCTAACCCAGTCTTGATAGTAGGATGAGAAAAATCAGACTGAAGGCTGACTGGGAGGGATTGGGAGGAGGGAAGAGAGGGGATGCAAGGGGATACATAGATAAAAAAGACTTTTAATAATAATAATAATAATTATAATAATAAACAATTATTAGGGACTGTGAGATGTCTCAGTGGATAAAAGGCCCTTACCACCAAACCTGTCAAGAAGACTTCAATCACCAAGTCCCACATGATAGGAAAGAACTCACCCCTGCAAGTTGTCCTCTTACCTATGCCTGGGCACATGGAAATCCTGATACACGCATTATCTGCCCCCCAAATCAACTAATACATGTAACACATTTTAATGAGATGTATTTTAAAGACCAGATTTGTCTTCTGCCTTTCCTTGCTATTGATCAGGGCTTAGTAGTAGATAAATAAAGTAGGTGGATCAGTAGGATCCCTGGCTTAACAGATCCAAAAGTCATTGTTGCTCCACAGCCCTGATAACATGCACCATGTATGAGTTTGCCCAGTAATATGTGCCTCCAGTGAATGTTTCTTATGCATACAAGCTCTACAATATTTTTCCCTTGGGAAAAAAAGAAGTAGAAGATGTGTTTAATTCATTTGCCAGTTTTCAACTACTGATTATGTTAAGACATCAGAAAGAAACAAAGATGGAAGATTATTAACCATGATTGCTGTCCCAGAAGAGGATGAAGGATAAACATGCAGCATTTCTGCCCGTTTTTCATCTCTACTATTATATGTGCTATCCAGTTATGGATATGACAGTGATTCAAACACAGGAAATAAATTATCTGTTATTATAGTGCTGAGACAAAGAAGCAATAATGGTTTTCTAATGGCCAAAGTTACTTTTACCGCTTCTTGTCTCAGTGAGGGTTTTTCCTTGACTTTACTATAGTTTGCCTAGTCATCGAATTCAGTGCAAGAAATGTGCATAACACAAAGACACATCTTCATTCATAAATCATTAATGATGGCCCAAGTGTGAGGGGAAAAAGTTAAAATGGAAATAAGTTGAAATAAGAGATGAACAAAAATTTTGTTTCAAGGTAATAATTTCATTTCATTTCCTTTGGCAGGCCCTTAATATGAGTTGAATATGAACATATCTATACATAATGTATAAAATACAATGGTAAAAGCGTAGTAGACACTAAAAAACTTCTAATGTTTAACTTTTAAAAGAATCTTGCCTTAATTATCTCTGCTATTATGTTTCATGTTCCCTGAATAAAATGATGACCTTCATATCTCTTTACTCAAACTCTTTTTCTTTGGTTCTGTGTTGTCCTATTAGCTGGACCAAAGTGGACCTTGGGTTATTAACACCCAAATCTGTCAGATCTGGAGAAGAAGCTATTAATTCTAATGGGTGTCGTATTAGCACATTGACTCAAAGGATCCTTTCAGCTAGAAACTAATGGATCAGGCCCTCTGCTTTTGTAGAACATCCTATATTCTCAACATTTCCTAAGAAATTTTCAAATAATATTTTCTACACGGTTCATATTGAGTACAGAAAAAGGTCTGAGGAAAAAAAATTAGTTGGAGTGTACAATCTAATGCTCTCAAAATTTAGGAAATCCTTGCTGTTTTAAACCTCAAGTTAATTAAATCACTGGTGCTATAAGGTCTAGGTTTGATTTCTTCTATTGGAGATCTCATAAAAATTTCCTTCATTATTTCCTACCCTATTCTTTTTTACACTTTTTAAAAAACTGGTAACTCTGTATTAACTCTTGGTCTGAATGTCACCACAGATATATAGAATCACAGAGTTTTTATAAGTGAAGATTCATCAGTTCTTATGGTTAATATTATCAACTTGTTTGAAACGAAAGACATATAGCATTAAGGAAGCCTAGTTTTTGGTGCATTTGTCTTCACAGAGAGGATTAGGGGAAAGGTGGAATGATCCACCCAAATGTGGTTGAGTCCCAGTCTAAAGAAAAGGAAAAAACAAGAAAGCCAGCAAGTGCTGAAACTCCCCTTTGTCTAATTCCATTAAGATGTGCCAAACAGCCCCCTGTTTCTCGTGCCAAAATCAAAAGCTCTTTCTCCTACCATGCTTTCCTTCTCTTGGAAGATTGTATCCTCAAAGTATGAGCCAAGATAAGTCCTTCTTTCCATAACTTGTATCTTACTGAATATTTGTTCACAGCAACAAGAAAGTAGCTAATAAAATAGTAGTCCATACTGTTCTCAGCACAACATGTATAAGCAACAATAATAAAACCCCTCAGCCCTCAGGAATAAGTCTCCAGATGCACTGCCAATCTCCAGGGTCAGGAGCCTTAATGCCACATATGAGCGTTAAATGACAATCAGAAAACATAGCATTACATTGTGACGTTTCAGCAGCAGCATACAGCTTTGGTGCCTTCTCCCCTTAAGAGAATATAACATTCCCTTCATCTTTAAGCAGTAATAGGGATAGTGACTAAGATCCAAGTCTCAGAATCAAAAGGAAAAAATAATCCTTGCATAAAGATAAAATGGCAAACATTTCAGATGAAAAATGAGTGATATTTGTATGTGCTGTGTCAGTCTCTTGAGGTGGGTCAAGAGACACATGGACAGTATACATGTGATTGGAAGAGATGCTTTTGAACTCTTATAAACCCATAATTTAGGAGATAGAATTTCTCAAGACCCAAAAGAGTATCTCATTCTATTAAGAAAAAAATTCACATAGATTACTAAGAACTTTATATAATTAGAAACTAAATGATGAAGTGCTTCAAGACACTGTTGATTAAGTAGCAGAAATTACAGGGAACATTTGAAATTGTAATAATTGAATGACATTTACATGTTGAATTTTATTTTTCTCTTGAAATTTTCTAGAAAGTTAAAATGTTACTTGAAAGTAAGACAGAAACTTATTCAACTAAAACACAGACTTGTGACTCTTGGGTGTCTCCCTTTATGTCCCATGGCTCCCCTTTCCATGTACCTTGACAATAGATAGATACACACACAGATGGTTACATAAAGAGAACGATATAGATACATTTTTATCCACACAGTTTCTCCCTTTCTATGCCACCTACTTAGTCTAGTGTCCATAAATACCCTCACCTTGAGACAGCTTCCCTAGTCTGCCCTCCACAATATGCTTTGCAGCCTCACCTTCCATCATATCCCCTTCCCGGTGTTCTCTGATTCATCAGCATTCACCTCACATTTCTACCTGATCCTAGCTACTCTCAATAATGACTCTTTGTAACCTGTTCTTCACTCTCCACCTCTTTCTAATGATTTTAAATACATACCAATAATTTCTTTTTATTTACCTCATCAAATGAATCTTTTCATATCATAATATACACAAAATTACATGCATATATGTATGCAATACACAAGAACTGTCTTGATACATATGTGGTGAGAAATAAAGCAATTAACTAAAACATATCCTAGAGATGAAGTAAACACAGGTTATTCTTAATGCTATATTTTATAATGGACTAAGAGTTTACTTTCTTTGCTATAAATGTTAATACTTTAAGGAGAATATGTGATTAAATATGTAGTGATGTAAAAGTTTATTGTGGAATTCTGTTTACTGTGATATTTTACACTAATGGCCATTATAGCAATATAAAATTTGCCTCACAAAGACTGTCCAATCACAGTAAGCAGAGTTTAGTGTGTGACATGGAAGATACACTACACTAGTTGGATAGTTGTGAATTGCTCATGATCTGACAGTGGGATCTGTGGGATACTGGCTAACTTCTCCATGCCTCCGTTACAAAAGAGGAGCTTGATAACTTGGCCACACTCCATATGTAGACATGTCTGTAAGTGTAAGTGCTAAGAGTAGTACTGGGTTGAGGAAAGGCTTTATCAATGCAGCTGTCACTGTGTTTACACATTCAAGGACATGCTGTATCACTTTTTACACCTCTGACTGCAAACAAACCATAATGCCAAGAATTATCACACAATAAAAATATTTCAAGCTTGATGCTGACTCTGCACCCTTCCCCAATCATCATTCTTATGAATTTCTTCCTAGCTGCCACTATGTAATGGTTTATAGCTATATAGTTTATCTATTCAGTGTTTGAATTAAACAAGTTGAGAACCCAGTATATCATTTCTTCAAGAAAGTAGCATAAAAATTATTACTTTTATATTTAACTACTAAAACAGAGGCTTCAAAATTCCATAAGCTTAGACATATTAAAACATCTGTTTCTTTATCTAATGTCATGACAAACCTCCTGTATTTTCAATTTTCTCTAATACTTGTCTTATTTGAATATCATGTTTGAAAATATGGCTTTATATAGAGAGGCACTTTTTATCAAGTCCCAGTAGAAGAAAAGAAAACCAGTCTGCTCAAGTTATCCTTAGGTATCTACAGGCATTCCATTGTACATGCTTCTCTCTCTCTCTCTCTCTCTCTCTCTCTCTCTCTCTCTCTCTTTCTCAAAAAATAAGGTAAAATACTCAAATTAAAAAAATTTATTTGTTGTGTCATATGTGCCAAATAAGATTAAATTTAGTTTGTTTCTAATTGTTCTCCATGTCTGATTTTAGCCATTTTCATAAAAGGATCAAATTCAAGTTGACATTCTTAATAAACAGAAAATCTCAAGAACTTGATATCCTGGTTCTGAGCTTGTCTGTATGTTACTTCTCAAGGATCATCAATCGGGTGTTCAAGAAGAGCTCACACTGAGAATGTGAGAACCACCTCTGTCAATTTTTTTAGTCCCTCTCCCTGCATCATTAGGGCATTCTTTAATGTTCCTCAGTTTGTTCAGACTAATGAGGCTGAAAATACCAACTTACATGATAAAAGCTGGGAAAATATATTATGATGTATCTCACTATGGCTAGAACAAACAGAGCTGCACCCAATATGTAAGCCTCTTCATTTGTAGCTTCTGGGAATCTGAGAACATCACAAGTCTTTTATACAAGCCATTTTTGGCACAAAAATTTGGGATGGTATAAGTATGTGAAAATTATTTTAAGATGGTCGAGTATAATATTTCCTTCTATATGAAATAAACATGAAGAGGCTACAGTTAATTTCCTTACTGTTCCTCCAATGGAAAGTTTTATGCATGATCTGGATGTGACATTTCTCCTTCTGAGGCCATTCTTTTAGCTCTCCTCTCAAGTACTTTCACTGGGGAACTTGCCATGAGAAGTGACAGCCCTATTTCAGAGACATGTCTTTTCAGGGATTATATTTCTTCATTTTCACTCCTCAGAGACCAAAGTTGACATAAGCATTATACAGGCTGGTGTAGCAAAGTACCTTATCACCATAATCCACACAATTGACAAAAGCAACAATGTGGATTGTTTTTAAAATGTCATCCTGGCCACTCATGAGCCTATATTATCCCTGATTTGTGATTGGCATCGGTATCAACTCATTATTCCTTTATTTTAACTTTTAAGATTAATTTCACATTTTCCTAATTATGTTCCTTGGCTTCCTTGTGTGCTTCTCTTATCTTGAAGTTGGAATGTTAGTCCATTGATTAAAATATGGCCAGAAAATTGAGCCTGAAAAAAAGGTAAGTCCTCACAAAACATAAAACCTAAAAATAATTCAGGAAAGGAGAAAAACAATTATATAAAAGGTTCTATATTTTGTTTATGAACCCCTTTTGGGGCTGTGGTGTGTGTGTGTGTGTGTGTGTGTGTGTGTGTGTGTGTGTGTGTGATTGTGATTTAGACTTTACTGATAGGCTGTTTTTAAATGTAAGTGATCATACATTCAGAAGCAAGAATTTATAGCAAAATTCATGTCATAAAGTTGAGGGAAAACAAAATGCATGCATTGATTTTGAAAGTACTTTTTATAGTGAGGACTTTTTGACTGAGTAGTAAAGATTCTCCAAGGAAAAGGTTGGAAAAAGTCATTATAGTCACCTGTTGTTCCTGATGAGATAGTACAAAATACTCTTAAGGAGATGTTATGAAGAGTAATCCTGAAAGCACAAAACAATCTATTGGATGTGTAGAATTGCTTGATTTTTCCACATCTGACTTTTCAAATTCAATCAATTTCCAGCCAGCTTTTCTACTTTGCCATCTGTTTCTAAAGCAAAACTTAACAGGAGTCTGTGGAGGATGAAGTTTATGTTGTTTCTTTCAATCTAAGATTTAGTGAATCATGCGTAGACTAAATTCCAGGTTGAATGGATCATCAAAACGCAGCATCATACCCACATGTTTTCTCAAGTTTAGAGTAGAGCATGTTGTCTTTCTTGTTGAGTTACTTTGAACCACAGAAATAGATTTACTATGCTAACAAGCATTCGAGCAGCACACACAGGAGGGCTTCCTTAGGAAAGAAGCAGCTAATGGGCATTTCCACACTGCTCATCTCTACCCACACAAATTCATTGCTGTATGAACTCATGTGTTTTGAAATGCTTTAGTAGGAATCTGATAGCTATAAGAATAAATTTTACATATTTTCTGTAGGGTAATCTGGCACATGATGACATATAAGCCTAAGCAAGCCACATATTTAGCAGTCTGAGTCACATGAAAGCCACAAGGATTGAATCTGCCTCTCTAGGGTGTAAGAATTCAGTGTTATATCACAATAAATTTCCATACAAACAGTAATTCTTGTGTTGTCTCCATGGGTGAAAAATTTATTTGCCATTAGGTTTTGGAAGAAAATGTCATGAAAACACTGCAGAAGGAAAGAGAGAAAATAGCCCATGCCAATAAAACTAGTCCTAATATACCTATAACATTACCTGAAAAATAATACATGAGGACTGGTTGGTCTGTACAAAAGTGTTCAATCAGCATTAGCTATTATTAAAGACAAAACTAAAACTTATGATTTGCAGTTACAAAAAGGAGAAACCAACAAGTATTAGTAGAACTATTATTCATGCAAATAAATTCTATATCTCAGGAAATCAGAAAACACACACACACACACACACACATATGTATGTATATATATCAGCTTGAAGAGAGAATCTCTCTCCAGGAAATTTCTACAGAAACCTGTGGCTAACTCAGTTACTGAAAAAAAAAAAACCCTGCATATTCTCAGGTACTGAACTTGATCCACCCTGAATTATTTCTCTCTGACTAAACAACTGAGATTTCTGGAAATGGTTTCTGAAATCCACAAGGTAGCTAACATTTCCTAACAGACTGTGAATTTCTTACAGGCAGCAGCTATCCTTTTTCCTTCTTGCTTTTCTTACTTTCCACAGTGTTGATTGGTTTGCACTTAAAATAATTTTATACTCATGAATTTATATAGAAAATACTTTGGGGTGTAAGTTCTCTCATGCAGCATTATAATTATTAAATTCATGTTTTTATTATGTCATATGTCAATAGTTCATTTCACATCTGATAGTATTCCATTAAATTCATATAAAACAGTTTTATAGTTCATCTGCCAGCTGATATGCAGTTGAGTTACTTCCAAGTTTTAGACACTAATATGAATTCTATTATGAACATTTACAAACATTTCTTTATAGGGACTCTATCATTTCTTCTGGATAAATACATTGGAAATCAATGGAGAAAGTCAAATGATTATACAGGTTCAGCTCTAAACAACCTTCACAAGCTTTGTTTAAAAGTGGCTGTAACATTTACATTCTAAGGAGCAGTTTAAGACACCTCATTGCTACATATACCTACAGAGTTTATACAATTGGAGGTTTTTAATATATTTAAATAGCATCATAAAAACCACATACAACTTTAGAGGAAAAGAAATGTTAAAAAACTTATAATACCTAATTATATAACTTGTTATAAAAGTTAAAACTCATATATTAGAACTCCATATACAGAAAGAATGATAGGTATATAAGTTAGTATAATAAAAGAGAAAGTACAGAATTAGGCCCAAATGTCTAATTCTAATTTATGTTTATACAGAAATGCAAAGGTGATTCAACACAAAAAAACAGTGCTTATTTTAATAAGTTACACTAAACAAGAATATATAATAATAGGAAAAATAATTTTGCTAAAGATGCATGTAGTTATTATTACTAGGAATTAATTCAGAATATGTGCATATCTAAAATCATAGCATTTTAAGAGAAAATCTTTTGCACTGTGTGTTAGGTGAATATTACTTAGATTGATATCCAAATCATAACCCATCAAAGAAAGTAAATGATGAACTAGATAACAGCAAAAGAATTATTTTACTGTTTTCTTTAGACAATGGAAAGATAAACATAGATCAAGAGTATACTTTTAAAAAATCATTTCTGATAATGGCATTTATTGAGAGAGAAAGAGAAAGAGAACATACTTATTTGTATACATGACTATATATGTTTTATATAGAGATATGTGTGATAATAGATGATTCATGTTATATGGAAACTGAAATGAAATTGAGATGATACACTAGAAAAACTACTACTGAATTTCTATTTCTGCCATTGTCTATTACCTTTGCACTTAAAAGTGCTTCAGGAACCCACAACATTGTTGCTTCTTCCAAGCTGAAAAGGAATGCTTCATCCTGGAACTCTACTGGAACACTTCCTTCTGCAATGGTCTCTCCAAGTGTCTCAAACACATATTTATGTTTTGAAAATCCTAGAATTCTTTCTACACTGAGATCTTTCCAGGCTGCTAAAAGTAAATGTTGAGATTTCTAATCTGTTCTGCAGCATGTAAAAATCAATGACTTCTTCAGTTTTCAACTACAGTTTTAAAGCATGAATATTTTTTAATTCTTAGGAGAACCTGCATGTTTTCAAGAACATGAATCTCTTTATCTTTTCCTTACAAGCAGAGACAAATCTATCAAAACCCCACTTGCTCATTCCATGATATTAAAGCTGTTACTTCTTTTCTAGTAAGTAATCCCTTCTTCCCCTTCCTGCCTTCTCCTGGGAGTTTTGTTTTGGTTTTAGATTTTTGTTTGTTTGATTTGTTGTTGGTTTACTTCAAAGCCATAGTCTTCAGCTACATACTTTCTAATACATATTTACTGTTTACACCCAAATGCTTTAATAGACAAACAAAATTTCCAATTTAATTTTAGAACATGCTTTCATTGTTAAAGCAACTCTGCCCTAGCTTTCATGCTGTTTTGAAATTATTGATCTAGTCTGCACACGTGCTTTCAAATGAAACTGTATGTCTGCTCAATGCATGTTGCTTTGACTATCTTTAGAAACAAACTTGTTTAAAGCACACACTCTAAATTAAAGGTCAAAATGTCATTTTAATGATTAATGCACTATCTGCATACACTATTACAAGAAAATAATGAAATAAAGGATGTAGAAATCTTACTCTTTTCTCTGTTGGTTGTTTAGAGCCATAAAAGTTTAAGAGCAGAAGGAGATATCAGGAATTATATATTTAATTCTGGTTAATATGAGATAGAAAAACACTTAAAAGGAACAGCTTTACCTATACATGTCTGAAAAAGGACATTATGTGTAACCTGCACATGAAAGCAGCCTGCAGTATTAGAGCTCATTGTTATAATAATGAATAAATAAAATTATTTTATTTGTACATAAATAAAAAATGTCTGGGACTTAACATGGAATTAGTGATGTCTTGTTCATTAATATTTTTATTCCTGAACAACATGTAAGATCTTTGTAAAACAAGCATCACATGTGGAAAAAGTTAAAATATCAACTGCAAATAATTTTTTAATAATTTGCTCTATTTACAATATAACTATTCATGTTAGTATACTTTTATCCATATAATATGTAAATGTTTTCTTTAGAATTATTAAGTCCAAGAGGAAATGGTTACTTAAATTGAACTGGTCATCCCAAGAATTTTTCTTTTTCTATTTCAGGTTAACATTTGACATGGCTCAAATATAATGAGCTTTTGTGCCAAAGCATGCAATTTAAAATGAATATATTTTTCATTTAAAATATGAGCTATTATGTGCCAAGTCCTACCTTTAAGATAAATATATTTCTCATCAAAAGAGCAGTATAATATAAAGTTTGCTGAAATAATAAAAACCAAGTTTCTAAATGAAAAACAAATAATTAAAAAGCAGTGAGACATGCTCCACCAACAGAAATGTAATAAAGACACGTCAATGACTCTCTCTCTGACTTCTTAGAAATATCATAGCCTGACCTTTTCTCAACTTGATTCAGGAAAGATCTTTTTAAATAGACTTTGCATTGACACAATTCACTTCCATGTTAACCCATTGGTGTCATCTCAGCTCTTGTACTCTATCTTCAGTCTCAATTTTTCACATTTCTGCAGCTATTATAAATAAGCAGGGCTAGGGAAACAAGAAAGAGGAGATCAATTGGTCCAGCATGAAGCCTTTGCTTTCCTTTCCCTGTTGCTTTTAGAGGATTTAGTTGGTTTTGTCATTTTCCCCCTGTGCTATAGACCATGAAACAAAATCTTTAAAGTTCAAATGCACAAACTTGGCTCAAGAAACAAGTGAAGAACTGACTAGTCTCGGAGATGGGATGCTAATTGGCGTCTCATAGCTTCAGTTTTCTTCAGAAGGACTGTTGGCACAGAGTCTTTCCAGGAAAAAAAAAGTCAAAATATTAACTAAAAAAGAAAAAAGGAGATAGAATATTAAGTAAGTTTGTTGGGTAGAGAAAAGTTCAAATCCTCTTTTCAGTATTAATTCACAGCCAAATGATTCTTCAGGCTTTCATGCACTGGGAGAAAATACTCTAAGGGTCCCTTGCAAGCAGATGCACTGACGAGCTTTGTACAGGAGTCTCTTTTCAAGGATATTTGTATAGCAAACAGCCAGGGGACATTGAGAAATGTCTTATTACAGAGCAGAAGGTAGTTTTGTTTACTGTCCAGTATAATAAAGATAATGTATCCCACTGGGGCAAAATTGAAGCAGCTTGCTTGTGTCGTATTAAAGATTGGCATTTTGTAAATTTGAGATTTTTCAGCTAAGACACAAACACAATGCCTCTACAACCTTCATCTATATCCATCTATCCTGCCTTGTGGGATGTAGATAGCATATGAAATAGTGGGATGGAGAAGCTAATGTTGCCTATTGTGACGTGACTAGTAAAGACTTTTGTATCTGATCCAGAATACATAAGTATTGTATTTCCATTCATGAGACTTGAAAACTAACCTGTTAGCTAGAAAGAAAAATAGACTCCCAGATTCTTCCCATTTTGTAACAGTTATATATTTTGGATCTAGAATGTTATCCCAAGGCAAGTGTGCTGAAAGTATGGTTCCAAGCTTGTGGCTGTTTCAGGAGATGGTGTTGGGATAGGCTTAGTTGGGATAACTAGGTCATAGGAGGAGTTCCTTTAAAGGAGGTAGTCTGTTCTCTTCCCTATCCACTTATGGATGCTGTGAAGTAAAGCGCCTTCTTGGCTACATTCACATATTCCATGACATAGTATTTCTACTCAGGTTCAACACAACGGATTCAGGTGACCTTCAACTAAAACATCTGAATCTGAGACAAAATAACTTCTTAGATTTTTAAATTGATGCTTTTCTTCAGATACCCTGTCACAATTACAACAAACTGGGTATCACAGTATACAGGATGTAGCATGGGTCTCTAGCCATTTCTGTACATATAATTAACCTGCCTTCCTATTTAAAATTTATTCATCAAGGAGTGTTAAACCTAAATGTATTTATTACTTGTTCATATTATATAATCTACATACAGAATAACAATGAGATGTATCAATAGCAAAGAAACTTTATTTTTAGTGAAATGGTCATATTGTTATCATGATATACTTCCTCTGCTTTCTGCAGAATATTAGTTTCTAACAGAAGATATTTAAGCTGAGATATGAAAATCATTGTGACAACTCCCTTAGAAATGTATCTTAGTAGGTTCCACAGTAATTAATGGGGTGTCAGACTAGTAAGAGTCTCAGTGGGTAAGGAGCTAGCTGCCAAGCCAGATGACCTGAGTTTGATTCCTGGAACTCACATAGTGGAGGGAAAGATGATCCCTGCAAGCTGTTCTTTGATGTCTATTAACGTGCTGTGGTCTATGGATACACACACACACACACATACACACACATTATATATATATATATATATATATATATATATATATATTCTAAAGACATGGAAAATATCTTTCAAAAATTATTCATCTATATAAATAAGCCACAGAGACCACAGTCCTGCACCCAGGCAAACAGAGACAAGCAGAGGCATTGTTTGTGCCTGGCTACACAAGTTGCTTCATAGATATGAGCTATTCATAGCTATTGTTTCCTCCAATTTTTCATGCCTGGTGACTCTCATTGTCTTTGCAATCAAGATACTATTTCTTATCCTGGAAAGGACAAATGAGGGTTCAGTATATGTAATATGAGAATTTCTTGAAGCAATATTTTACTTAAACAAATTCTCTTGCAATGTACTAAGAAACATGAACCAAAGAAGTAAGTATAAAAAACAAATTACAATTATCAGAAATTGCTTTCATTCCAGTGAAATTGTTGTTTTAGAACTGAATGTGTGTGTGTGTGTGTGTGTGTGTGTGTGTGTGTGTACTCAAATGATTAACAACTAATAAACTATAGCAATACTAGAAAGGATAGGTTGATATTTAGATAATATATTTTTTGCATAAGAAATTGTTTTTTTTTCCTTATGTTCCAAACAAGAAAATGACTCCTAATACATGTGGACTCAGAATCAAGTCATCTCAACACAGAGATGACAAGTAAAGAGTTCTGTGATATTCTTAGCTACTATTAAGTCAAGCTTTCTAACAAAAGTGGCAGTTCACATAAGTTTTTTTTTTTAAGAGCAAAAAGCACACAAGGGACAGCACACAGGTTTAAACCCAGGCTTTCCTGATCCACAACCCCACTCATGTCTGGGTCTGTAATAACTTAATGAGAGGGTGTGCAATGTTCACAGCACACTGCTAGGTATCTGATAAACGAACACTAGTATTATTTATGAGTTAAATTATTTAGAAAAAAGTCAGTTGTATTTGAACTTAATTTTACTTTGATGCAAAGCATATGTGATTGTTTCAAAACACCCCTGCTAGAAGATCAAACTGTTGTGAACAGCCCCATCTGATATCAGGTCAAATCTTACTATTGGCACATTTCTTTTAAGTTTCTTTTTTATATACAAGTTCATGGAAAGGTACCTGGGTGGTTTTAGGTTACAGCATCATTTTCCCAAGAATCCTCTGCTTGATGTGACAGGTGACCATGTAAGAGAGGTTTATAGACTTAACAAATGAGAGCTACCAAAGTAACTACTTCTGTACCAATCAAACATTTTTCTAAAGCCAGTGTCCAACCATATGATATTATTTTCTGTGGGTTATCAATAATCAAACAATCAGGGAACGTACTTACATGTTATTCCTCCTAAGATGATTCTCCAGCAATAAAGCAAATGTCATATTTTCCTCCATAGGACTGTCAGACTCCACAATAAGAAGGAACAAACTGTACTGGTATTATTAAATCATCTATACATGTAAAATAAAATACTATCCTTAATGAATGTGACCCATAAGTATCTGATTTTAAGACCTGCTATCTTGAACCAAAGCCCTCCAACTTGTGAGCAATAGGAAGATTATAAGGGCTCTGTATGCCCAGGTACATTAGCACAGTTACTGTGGATGATTGACATCTCTGAGTTTTTAGCTCATCATAACAGGCTTAACAGATGAATGTTTGTGTTTATGTTAGAAGTTTACATCACAAAATATAAGGAGGGAATCAAAACATTGAGAATGAAGGCTGATGGACTTCTATCAGAACACCATTCTGTGCAATAGAGATTAAATGTTGGAGCCTTGAGGACAGCTCATTTCTTTAGCTACTGAATAAAATTGGAGGTTGCAGAGGCTTTTGTGAGAACAGTCTTTGACTTTTACTGGAAAAAGGTTAAATGCTTTGTTTCTTTTCCTCCAACAGTTATTCTTTTAATAATTTTAGACTTTTCACAGGGATTTTCTTGAAAAGCTTTCATTTCCTTGATAGGTATGGAAATGTGCTCTTTTAAAAAGTAAAAATCTTCTCAGCATGCTTGTCTATACAAGAGAAACACACCCTCTCAGTGAAGAACAAGGCAGCTCTTCTTGCATAAGGGCAGAAAACAGCACTGTGGAGAAAACAATGTTTCCCAGGAGGAATATTAACCTCAGTAATCTCAATAATGCAATGAGAGTAGCATAAACGTTGATGTAGTAGAAACTAGCAGCCCAACAATTTCAACTGACCATGTTATTAGAACCAAGCTGGCTGTTAATATTGCCTTTACTGTTACTTTCATTGGCTGAGATTATAATAGTAGAATTTGGGCACATGGTGTCCGAGCCATAGCTGAATAAACATATAAAACATTTCTCATCTTCACAATTACTTTGATATCTATGCTTATTTTTCATAAAAGTAGGAATGCAGATTATAAACAGAGCTTTTCAGAAGTTCAGCTCGAGCAATGAAACTTTAGAGAGAAAGCAGCATACTGGAGGGAGCAGAAGGTACTCCACTGCAATAGGCTAGTCCCAGGGCAGCACACTGAAGGGAGAAGAAGGTACTCCACTGCAATAGGCTAGTCCTGGGGTAACAAGCAATTATATATAAATCTACAAACTCATGCATTTCAGTAAGTATAAGGTTTAAAGGTTTCTGTTCCAAATCTTTATATAAAAGGTAGGAAAAAATAGTGCATTCTACTGATATCTACAGAGTAGAGTGTAATTTAAGAGTTGAGATGTAGAGGCCTGCCCTCTAGGTGTGTGGAGTCTTCACACATTCACTTGCCATTGACTCACATGAGAACTTTCCCTTTGATCTTTGCCCATGAATGTACACAGAGACGTGCTTTATACTCCTGGCTTATGCAGCCATGATCTCTGAGTTCTCTGAGCTAGTAGAAAATGAAATCAGAATAAAAATACTTGCATGGTACCCCACACTAACTTACTCTAAAATATGAAAAGTAGTATTTAAATCAATATAAAGAAATATCTGAGATAATAAATTATCCATTAAGAAAACCAAAACTATTATTTTGGTTCACATTTGTAACAACTCCAGTTCCATAACTGAATATACACACTTTGTGGAATGCTGGAGTCCATTTGGATGGTCAAGGTAGGAAGTGAATACCACAGCATTTATGTTAAGAGCCAGGAAGAAAAGCCAAAGATAAGATAATACAATCATCTTTCAGATCATGTTCTTAATGATGGAAGAACTACTTATCATACCCACCTTCTAAAGGCTATATTTATTATGCCCCCAAAGCAGCAGCCTAAAGACCAAACTTTTACAAATTGGCTTTTCAGTGATATTAAAGATTCAAACTACAGGAGAGAATAAGAGGTTGTAATCTGTAATATCCAAACCATTTCAGGCTTCGAAGTCCAACTCAAGACCAAATCTTTCTCTGTTTCTCTTCTATATAGTTCACATTTGAAATAAATTTAATCTCTGAATATTTTACTGTTGTCAATTATAAAGGGCCACAATATACCCTTACCGCAAGAGTTTCATGAACATTATAGAAACCCAAGCCTTTATAATGCTTTTACATGCCAAGTACTAGGTGAAGAAGTAAATAATTACTAATATAATCTTTACTTTAAATACATAAGTAGCTAGTATAATTCCTATCTTAAATTGATCACCATGTAAAGATATTAAAAACATCACTCAAGGTCCTATGACTATTAACTTATATAGCAGGGATATTTTGTAAAGTCCCTATTTTCAAACACTTAGCCATACAGCTACTTCATATGTTCTACCACTAACTGTATTACTCATTGCATAAGATGGAACTTTTGTTAAAGTGGCACTATAATAATTACACTGAGACAACATATGTAAACACAGATTCTTCTAGGAAAATGAGAAGGTAAAACTACTTCTATAAAAATGTGCCTTTTGCTACTTAAAATTGGCTCCAGCCTCTAAAACAGAGAATAGTCTACCATGATACAGTGCATGATCTACTATTGCTACTATTTATCCCACTAAAGATTAAATATAGTAAGTTTTTCATAAAAAATAATGAACTAAAATTAACCTCTATATATGTGCATGGTCTACAATCTCTATACCATGTTTATTTTCTACCATCAGCCCAAAGTTACCCATCCTGTCCTATATCTCCACTATGCCACAGAAGTTTTTTCTCAGCATCATTGCTAACAGCTCTACTGTGCTAATCTTAGAGAAGTCCACCCAGGTCCTAACTAAATGCAATTTATCAGGCTCTAGTGTCAACATCCTTTCCATTGAATAGTCTACTTCATTTTCCACCACTTAACCAACTAGGAAGCCCACTTCCTTTCTAGAAATTGGAGTTTCATGTCAAGGAGGAGAGATCACTAAACTTCTTCCTTCATTTTCATGGTTTCTATTGACTGTCTCAAGCTTGGTTCCTTTTTTTTAAGCTGTCTTTGCAACACTGATAACTCACAATCTGTCTAGCACTCAGAATAAATCAACTAACATCAATCAATGCATATGTATTGAACAACTATTAAAAGTATGCAAGGGTTCTGACCTTTGCTTTTAAATAGCCAATTATTCCTCATTGTGCTGATGAGGGATTTGTTTATGCCTTCAAAACCCACTACTTTATCCCTGTTCTCATTGACCCTCCTTGGGGTTGACTTGACTTTCTGCCAAGATTCACAAGGACATTTCAGATTTTAAACTAGATTTTCCAAATATTGGCCACCCTCCCATATATAATGCAATTGTAGTGGAAATATGCATTACTGGCTATTTCTCCTGTATGTAAGAAGTATTAATAATCTTTGATCCAAAAATACAGTACTACAATAAAAGCATTAATTGCATATTGCTGCAAAACACTAATCTAAAAATATATCAGCCAAAATAATAAATGTCAATTATCTTATAAAATTTCTATTTGAAGAGTCCTAAGTCAGCTTATCTGGATACTTCTGAATCAGAATCTTTCTATTAAAAAAAAAAAAAAACAGTTCATAGAAACATCACCTTAGAAGTTATATCAAACAGGCTCTCCAGAAAACCAAGACAAAGAAGAGATGGATAGATAATAGTAGATAGATAGATAGATAGATAGATAGATAGATAGATGGTAGATAGATAAGATAGATGGATAGATAGAAATATAAATGGAAGATGGTCAGATGGCCACTGACCACTGATAGGCAAAAGAATTCTCTCTTGCTGACCCCTGTTCATAAAGAGAACAACCTCATTCACGTTATGGAAAACAAAAAGTATTTTTTCATTTTACTGATTTTAATGTTCAGCTTATTACCAAGATACTCTCACAGAGACATCTGAGAAAAATGTGTGACTAACTATTGGGGACCATAGGGCCCAATCAAACTGACATATGAAATTAACAAACACGAGAGACTAGACATCCATAGAGTTTACCAGTAATTATATGTCTGTGTTGTTTCTTTAGTATTTCATTAATTTACTGATTCATTTTATAAACAACAATAGAATCGTGTTTGAATTCTATATTACAATTTGCTGATTTTCCAATGCTCTGTTACATTTCAATTTCCATAACATTCATGATGAGAGGACAAAGGTTCAGAGAGGCTAAGCATGTTTCACAAGATCTCACAACTAATTGAAAAGCCAAATAGAACAACAAAAATTTGTTTGCATTTAGATCTACATTATTTCCCTTGGCACCACCTTTCCAGCAATTGTGTATCCACCTAATATTTATGTATATCAGTATTTATTGCAATATTTATAGCACTCAAGTTTCTTTTTGAGTAAAGTCCTGCAGATGATGAAATGCTTTTCAAAGCAAGTGAACTTTCTGAGAAATAATGAATCTGTTTGAATGGAATATGAGTAGGATGGAATAATGAAGCTCACTTTTTCTGTCTCTCTTCCTCACCTTGGGCAACCTTTGAGTATCAACTGGAGTCTTCATAAGCTTCTTTCAAATCCCCTGGCCTACATCTTATTTGACACTGTCTTGAGTGGGGCTTTGTGTGTGACAAAACAGAAACCACATTTTTTATGGCAGAAATAATTGCTGGACTGTTCTTTTCATTTCTTTTTTAGCTACATCAGCATATAGCTCTGATATTTAAGAGATTCAAAAAAACTTAATATTTTAAATTGGACACAATACAACACTGTGATTTACCTTAGACCTTTGTATGTATAATGTTAAATGTGCTCTAAGTAACGCCATTTCTGGAGTTAAACTCTCCTTACTTTTCTAGATTGTTAAAAACAGTGGGATGCCAGAGCAGAGGGGTTTGGAAAGGTTCTTGGCAAAGCGAACAGAAACATAATTTAGAAATCCTGACTACATTACTTCTTATAATTAGAACATTTCATGATTAGAAATAATTGATTATAAAACCTCAGCCAGCCTGTCAGCCAGACACCTCGAAAGTTCTAACAAGAATTTTTAATCTCAAAAAATTCCCACCTCCACAATAAAGTAAGATAAAATAGCACTCTCATATCCCAAATGAGAAAAGAACAGGAGTTCCTAAAAAGTCAGGCTGAAATCAATACACTCAGCTCCTATTGTCTACTACTGGCAGGGAGGTGCACTCTGTAAGGCTCTCTCTAACTTCTTCCAGTTCAGACATGCAAAATTACATCATGTCAGCCTAGTCTTCCAAAACACTAATGTCTCATCTGCAACTCCAGAATGAAGCCTCAGTTCCTAATCTGTCATAGCAGAAACATACATACGCCACTGTTTGTTCAGTAAACTGGTTCAAATCAGTTATTCCAAAGAATTATGAAAATATGAGTGAGAAATGAATGTGTTCTATACTAGCTGAGAGAAATAAAGAAAGGCATAGCCTTAAGAAGATCTTCAACTAATAGATTACACTTACACACAACATACCCTAAAATTTATACCATGATAAATATAATTTTAAAATTAGCAAAGAACAAAAACATACATAATTTTGTAGGAGTCTGTATAGCAATATTATGCTATTATATATTATTAAATAAATATTGTGCTATTCAAAATCAAAGTAATTTTTAAAATGCAACACATGTTTCAGTGCTCTTGGTTGTCTATCAGCATTAAAAGATACAGACAATGATCTACTCTCAGCCTTGATCAGAGGCTACTCTCTATACAATGAATGGTAGTAAATTAAGAGACTTCATGGTTGTCAAAGTTACAGAGAATATGTAACACTTGTGAGCTCTGCCCTAAACAAGACACTAATTAAGACCACCATGTCTATACTTCAAGAAACATTGTAAATGAGGTGACTGAATATATGTATTAGGCCCTAAATAGGGGGAAAGATAGGAAATGGTGCATCAATCTTTCACCTTGATACAACCATTGCAATCATGTATTTAATGATTTAGGGAATCACATATGCACCCAAAAGTCACACTGTAATCACTGTAGCTCCTACCCTGAGCCCACCAAACACTGTCTCTGTAACAACTAGGAGAAGCTTATGAGGACCTCTCATATAGTGCCAAAAGACTGGCTCTTAACAGATTCTGGGAGAAGCAGAAAAACTGTCAGTTGCAAGGGCTAGCTCCAAACCCTTGGTCACACAAATTAGACTTTTTTAAACATGGTACATTATAAAACAGAAGCAATAGACACAAAATGAGAAATTTGTAGGGAAATGTGGAGGTAGCCAGAAGGAGTAGGTAGATGAGAGGACACGGATGATAGTGGTTAGTTATACATTGTATACATGGGTAAAAATGTCAACAAATAATTAAAATTTAAAAAGATAACAAAAACATTTTTTCATTATTCTTTCTGTGATGTGGGGAGGTATGTATCCCATGCTGTGTATGTAGATGTCATAGGTTAGCTTCCTTGAGTCAGTCCATCCCTATTAGGTTTATGTGTGCTCTGGGAATCAAACTCAGGTCCCAAGTTTCAAGCAGAAGAACATTTACCCAGTGAAGCATTCTTGCAGGCCCAAATGATATTTTTAACAATTTTTTTAAATAAGCCAAATGAGGTCACAATATTACATTGACAGGAGGGGAAACAAGGTGATGCGCACCACAGGAAACACCTCCTGAAGCTTGGTCAAGGGATTACTCAAATTTACCAGCTATGTTATGACAGTTACAGCATCATCACTGGAATAATAGACTTCTGGCTTTCTATCCCACTGAGATGTCAGAATGAGTGAAGGCACAGACAGCCTGCACAGTGGCCATTGCACGTTGGTCTCCAATTTTCAGTCCCAGGATATGGCAGCTTCTGATTTGATCAACTAACTGTTTCTTTGTTTTGTTGTTGTCATTATTTTGTTTTGTTTTTCCCCTTTGATGCACTGATGTTTTTAAGACATTCTTAACAAATGTACCAGAGGGAATTCTCTGTATTTGAGATGCCTAGACGAATCAATGTCATCTTGCTAAAATTTTAACTAAAAACAAACTTCTAACACAATATTAGCACAAATTATGAGAGTCTTTGGAGATGAGCAGATAAAAAACAAATAAAATAAATTTTCTAAAGTTTAGGCCTGGTTTTGATAAAGAAACCATATGTTTATGTAACATCAGGGGGGGCTTAAGAATAGGCTTATTGAAAGAATGAAGATTCTACTAATATTCTTAAATTTAAAAAGAATAACCAGAGTTTCATTATAAACAAATTAAGCTACCCTGGAGATTTTCTCATCCTCTATCACCATTCTCCAACAAATAAGAGGAGATAAAATTAGCAATCAGTTTGAATTCAAACATTATGAAATGCAAAGTACACCATGTCTTTTTCTTTCCTGCTGAAAATGAAAATGCCAATGGAAAGATTTTACAAGTTTATAAGCTTTCTTAATCCATGTGTTTACTTTCTTTGTACTTTCTGTACAGCCTGGGGAACTCATATCAGACTTACCTGAAAACATTTTTCATTATCAATGAGGCCAGAACATTTAAAATATACACAAAATCATCTATTGACTGTCAGCATAGAGTTTATGAGGGTGGAAGGGAATGGACTATACTTCCCATTTGCTAGGAGTCAGTTTTGTCAGTGTGCTCTGGCAAGCAAAGATTAGACAAGGGAATTGCATGGACAGTTTGATCTCTGCGGGAGATCAATGAATATGACAGGTTAATAGATGGCACACAGGCAGCTTGTGTCAGGTTCAGGAGAAGCGATGACAGGGGACAAAGGACAGGACAAGCTGAGCACTTAGAGAAACAAAGTCCATCCCTGTGTGGAAAATCAAAATGCCCCTGGGAAAAGAGGGTTTAGCAGATATCTTTCCTGGGATAAGCAACGCAATCAAAACATCTTAGACATTCAGAGTACTCACTAGGAACTCAGCCAAGGCTTCTTCAGGTCACAGAGACTCCACACAGAATTTTGTGTAGTGAAAACATCATTCAAGTTTCTGGATCATTTTTCCCATATGATGCTGAGCAAAGTAAAAAGAAACTCATACCTGGTGAAGGAGAAAGTGAAAGTGTACTTGTGATAACCCCTACCCATGGGGTATAGCATATTTAAAGAGGGAAACTGGTCCTAGAATTTAATATGCATGTATCTGAATCCATACTTCACAAATCTATCATTTCATTAACCAGGCAAGTAACTTAGCCTCTTTGAACCTGTTCCCTGTGCTGTAAAGTAAGGCTAATAAAATAACTTCCTTTGATCATTACATGTTTTAAATGGAGTAATGGCAATGACAATCATAAGCATTTATGTAATAACATTTATGTAAATTTATTACCAGGCACCACTGAGTGATTACACATGTGAAATTACTTAATATACATGATATTCCTGAAGTATCATAGAACTTGAACATTGAGTCCTATACTTAATAAAATATAGTGATCTTTGTGGGATAGGTTGATAGTGTTATTATTATTTCTGCCCCTTGAGGACTAGCCTCTCAAAGTATGGTCAAATAAATTGGCTGTAAGTCAACAACACACATCATTACCTGAGAACAGTGTTGTCTAAGCACAATATGGACCACCTACATGAGACTAAACAGTATTATTTATACTATTTATTTTCTTACATGCATCTAAAAACCCATAACTTTAGGAGCCAGAGAAAGGATCAGCAGTGAAGAGCATTGGCTGTTTTGCAGAGGATCTCAGGTCAGTTCCCAGTACATGGCAGTTTACAACTACATTAATCTAGTTTCAGAGGTCCAACATCCTCTTTTGAAGTCTACAGGGTTATGCACATATGTAATCCACATATAGACACTTGTTCACACATACACGCACACACACAAAATGTATATATATATGTATATATATATATATATATATATATGTTTAAATAACTTTAACTATCAAGGAAGCAATTTGGGTTATAGTGAACAATGTTGAACTATGTTGAATGAGAAATACTTACAAACTATTAGTAAAATGCTTTATCTAATGCTCTGCAAGGCAAGTACATAAATAACAAATGTACATTAAAGGATGCCAAGTAGGAAAAGAGGAGTTATAAATAATATGATGTTTAAAGGAGATATTTGAATAGCTATCTAATAGTAATTACAGATACTGAACATGCTAAGTCAGGAGATCAAGCATTATATCAACAATATAGACAGAAGTATTTATGTCTATAGAATTTATATTAAATTTATATTAAAATCATTTTAGAAAATATATCTTTAAATATATAAAATACTTGTAGAAATAGTGAAATGTTTTAGCACATGCATTGGTATTACAGTCAGGCTCAAGCCTGCAGGGTCATAGTGTTTAATCCTTGTCTGGTGGTGATATATTACATATTTAACAAAACCTGAATATTGGGGAGACAACACACAGTCAAATTCTAGGCAGACAACTCAGGAATTTCTTGATCCTTGAGTACAAGAATCTGAGATTCAATAGCACACACCTTTAATCCCAGCATAGGGAAAGCTGGGAGTGGTGACCTACACCCTTAATCCCATAACTCCAGGGACAGAACTTCCTCTGTTTCTGTGAGTCCAAGGCTAGCTACAAAATAGAGAAGTACATACCTTTAATCCTAACCTGATGGGATGGGATACAGCTGATGAGAAGGGTATATAAGGCCTCTTAGGAACCCAGCAAAGTAGTAGAAGCAACAGACAGAAGTCACAGGCAGAAGCAACCAAGAGGGAGGCTGAGGAAGTTGCAAGACAGCTGGGCGAGAATTGACTGTGGTGCTTCCTCTCTGATATTTCAGCCTTCTCCTGATATTTGGCTCAGAGTCTTCTTCATACAATCCAAATTCATGCTTCTACACTGTTTCATAGATGTAGTTATTAATAGTTGATACACAGAACTTCCCCTGTTAAGTGAAGTATCTGAAATACAAAATTTGTCAGCCACTGCATGGCCCTCAGTACATAAATGTTAACTTTCTCCATGTTCTAAGCTATAAACCCTTTATTTTGAGGATGACACTTAGGAAGGAATCAACAGCCTTAGGAATTCAAGGCAAACAGAAGGCTTGAGAAGACAATACTATGTGATTGTATATTAGTGACAAAATACATCAATCATCATAGGCAAAGCAAAACTTCATGATAAGAACAAGTTATGACATTTTCTAGAAGGATGCAATGTCCAATATATGGAACTAAAATCTCTAGTTCATAAATCTTGTCTGCTTAAACAAAAAAAAAAAATTACAAGGGTAAATCAAGAGACATAAAAATGTTGGACTTTTGTATTGTAAGAGAAAGGATGCCAAGTGGTGGTGGCACATGCCTTTAATCCCAGCACTTTGCAGGGAAAGTCAGGGAGAGATCCAAGTTGAAGACTAGCCTGGTCTACATAGTAAGGTTTAGAATATCTAGGGTTAAACACACACACACACACACACACACACACACACACACACAAAAGCAACCAAAAAACCACAAAAGTAACAACAAGAAAAAAAAGACAGAAAAAAGAAAAGAAAAAAGTATTCTTGTAACTAAACAAATCCTAACAAAAAACAGCAGTAAGCTTCCATAATCAATCTTAGTCATCAGTACTGTTTAAAATAGCGAATATTTTAAAATGTTAGACACTTATTAGCTTAACAGTAAACAAAAGTAAAAGTTCTCCAAAACTTGTTTGGGATATTTTTCCTTAGGAAGAAATTAACAGCTTTGGGAAACCAAGGCAAACATAAGGCTTTAGAAGAGATACACACCAATGAAGAAATGCATCATTGATACAGGCAGAACAAAACTTCATAAAAAGATCAAGTTATGGAAAAAATAACTTACACAAAAATGAATTACAGATGAGAACTAATAAAACCCACCTGAGTCTATTGAACCATTACTGTCACTGTATTAAGCAAGGAGACTTTAAGACAGCTGCTGAGATTCACTGGTTGGGGCTTTAGGAATGACACATCATCCACAGCTCCCATAGACACAGAGTATTGTGAGATCTTTGTTCAATTCCCAGTCATTACCTGTTTTAATCCAGGGACATTTGCTTGTACATGCACTAGACATTCCACATAAAGTGATAGGAAAAAACAGAGAGGCTGCCTGTGGGGATTCAGCTAAACTAGTAACAAAACTACTTTTTCTAAGAATTCTCTCCAGTTGTTAGGAACAAGTTTGTTGTACAATGGAAAAACCCACTGCTTGCTTCTCTTTGCTGTCAGCACTCTTGATCAGCAGAGCTTCAAGGCTATAGTACACTGTCTCTGGTGGATTGACTATTTCAAGTCTGAATCTTCCCAACTTGCACATTCAGTGTTGCCTAGTTTGAAATTTCTCAAAGTGATACACGGGTGTTTACATCTAAGCACTGACTTCATAAAAAAAAATTTCATTTCACTGAGGGATTTTTTTAAAAGCAAACTATATCCTATTTTTCTAATCTGTTTGCAACAAATCATTTTAAATAGCACAAGCTTTATCTAGATGCATGTAGTAATAACTTTGATTAGATAAAATTTTATTCTGTTTGCAGTGAGGTAGAGAGATGAGTGAACCTAAATTTTCTTCTTATGTATCATAAGTCTAGAAATATAGTAGAAATTTTCTTATAACGCCCATTGCTTCTTCCTATCTAGGCTATTTATTAAGCACTCACCAAGACTCAAATTTCCAAGCATTAAAAGATTAAAATAATTAAAATACGCCTCATTTCCCAAATCTCTATAAGTTCCAAATGAAAATGTATAGAAGCTATAAAAAAATGACTGTGCAATGAGCCCCAATTTTTGAAACATAATTCTGACAAGTATATTTATTAATGATACCTCAGTCTACATGGCATATACTAGAAGTCTACACTATTGGAACAACACCCTATGCACAAGAATTCATGGTTAAGGAGAAATAGATTAAAATTGAGACTATATTAATGCCCTATCAGCATACTATAGCAATTCATTTCATCTCTCCCAGATGTAATTATATCATTTATTAAATAGAATATTATGAATACTCCATAAAATATATTTAATATAATATGTACAAATGAGCTGTGATAACCCATAATAACTCCTAGGGAATATTTGATTCTTCTCATATATGCCAAGATATATTCTGACAGCAAGCCAAGACTGCAATTAAGACATTTTAGGCTATATGATGCTATATGTATGCCTATACATTTATGTATGGGTGGGGTGACATGTGAATATCTTCCATATTGTTATCTTCTCTTTGCACTGTCCTTTGGAATTGCTGGTGTGAACTCCCACTTTGAACTTTATCTGGGTTCTGGGGAATAAAAACTTTCTCCTTAACCTTGTAAAGCAAATACATTATCCAATGAGCCATCTGTCCAGATCTATTTTTTGCCTCCAAGAAACTCAGACTACATCAAATATAATACAAATATTCTTTCAGGGAAAATAATTTACAATATTTTAAGGCAGGGATATTTATACTGATATGACCATAGGATTTTCAGACAGATTTTATATCTGAAACTAAATTAGTAAAATTATAACCCTAATTGATGAAGTGTGAAAGGTGAGGAGGTCCCTAATAGTAAAGCTGCACAAATACAAACATGAGGAGGTTTTCAGGGACCAAATCTAATCAAGGAAGCAGGACCCATGTTATGGTTGCAGTGAGAAGGCTGCCTATAAACTCTTCCGAAATATGAGTCAGGTAACTCAATGTTTCTTGAGATAGCCTTAATGTTCTTAGCTATCTTACTATTATCATAACCTTTTAATCAAGATTTGATGTCCCATTGAGGGTTGTCATCCTGGGGCTAGAATTTACTTACCTTCAGATATAAGCATTTTTCCCAATGGCAATATCTCTTTTCATCATAAAACTCTTCCTGTAAATTAATAAATATCCCTGTTGCCTATGAATTTGCTAAACCAGAAATCTCATTCTAAAATCCAGTCATCAATGTGCACAAAATACTTAAAAAGACTCTGCGTAACTAGGATATATCATGAATGAGGGAGGCTTTTCCCAATACATACTAATACTAGGCCATATCTTATATGGTGCCGGTCAAACAATACAATATTAAATTTTAAGCACAAAAAAAAAATGGAAAAGGAACACTCTTTAATGTTTTCAATACAATTTATTTTCTACTTTCATTTTGGTTGCAGTAACAAAATACTTTGACAAAAAGCAATTTAGGAGAGAAAGGGTTTATTTTAGCTCCCAATTCTGGGTTACCATTCATCACTACATAGAAGTACCAGCTACAGGGATTTGAGACAGCTGACCCTAACACATCAATAGTCAGGAATGGAAAGAGAATAAATACATGTCTGCTGGCTTTCCTGCTTGCTTGCACTTATCACAATTTCTCCATTCTTACAGAGTTATGTATGTTCTGCCTAATTTGTGAACTTGTGCCACCCACAGTGGCCTGGGTCTCCCCAGATAAATTAACTTATTAATGCAATCCTCTGCAGAAATGCCCATTGGCCAGCTTGATACAGACGATCCTCCATTGAGAATCTTATTTCAGGTAGCAATTCTAGGTTGCATAAAGTTGAACATAAAATAACTATCATACACTTTTGTGTTTCTTTTTCTACCCTCCTTATTTACCATCACCCTCCCCTTACCTTGTGCCTTCTCATATCCAGCCTCATTTCCACTTACACAGCACATACATGCACATGATCTCTTGCCTTCTCTCCTTCCTTTCTTAATACCTATAGTTCTTCTCTCATTGTCTCCTCTCTTGTTTCAAGGTCTATGCCCACTCTTAAATGCCTTAGTTATTAGTTAGCTAGTTCTTTAGTTAGTTAGTTAGTTAGTTACCTATTATTTGATTATTTCTTTCAAAGAACTTGTTGGCTTGTTCTTTGACTATGATATTACCAGAGATTATGAAGTAAACTTCAAGACTGAGAATAGGTGCAGGGTCGAGAAGATAAAGAATTAATCCAGTGATGATCTGTAGTGAAATGTTTGAAAAGGAAGTGGAGCCAGGTTAGAGAAACCATGTCACCAGTGGAGGGCATACTTTTGGCTTTCTTCTGTGCCCCTAGCTCTTTTATGTTTCCTGTCAGGCAGGAGCATCTGCAGTCACATGCTGCTAGGACTATGACATCTTGTTTATTGCAGTCCATAATGATGAAGTGTATGGTGATATACTGTATACTTAATATTTAATAAAGTTTGCCTGAAAATCAGAGGACAGAGCCAAGCCACAAATTTAGCCATGAAGGTCAGGGATTTGTGACCCACACTTTTAATCCCAGCACTAGAGAGGCAGAGATCCATCAGGATCTCTGAGAGTTTGAGGCCAAACAGAGTCAGTTGTTAGTGGCACATACAATTAATGCCAGCATTGGGATCCCATGCCTATGCTCCAAGTACTTGGGAAACACACACACACACACACACACACACACACACACACACACACACACACACACACCACTTTAATCTAAGCACTAGGAAAGTAGAATCAGGAAGTGAGATAGTTGGCAGAGAAAGAAAGATAAGGCAGGAGGAGGAAGGAGTTCAGCCCTTCAACTGTGACCCCTTCCTTTTTCAGCTGAAGATTCAGAAACATTCAGTTGAGGATTCCTGGGAACAGGATCTTCCCATTTCAGTATGAGGAGTGGTTAGATAAGAAGTGGCTGTGGTTTGCTCTTCTGTCTCTCAGCTATTTCAGCTTTTCCTCAGTATTAGCCTCTGGGTTTTTATTATAGGATCAAGCGAAATATGAGTGGGTATATCTTGAACTAAAACTTTGGACCCAAAAAGCTTTTCTTTCTTCACTTGGCTTTCTCTGGTACTTTGTCAAACCACAAAGAGTTCTTTAACACATAGAAACATTAAAGGTTACTATCAAAATATGAAAGAAAACTTGTGATTTTTCTTTCTGAGACTATGTCAGTTCACATATAATCCTTTCTAGAGCCATCCATTTTACTGTAAATTTCACTTTTCTTAGCAACCTAACAAAATTTTATTGTTTGTATATCACTTTTAGATTTTAGGTTGGTTCCACTGCTTTGCTATTGTGAACAATGCACAATAAACACAGTTGTTCAAATATCTCTGTGCTAGAATATTGGATTTTTTGGGTACATGACAAAGTGTGGTATAGGTGGATCACATGGTAGTTTTACTTTTTGAAAAGCCACTGAAGGTGATCTTCATACTGGCTACATTAGCTTATACTCCCACTAGCAATGAAGAAGGGTTCCCCTTTACCATATCCTTGCCAATATTTATTTCCTTTGTTATAGCCATTTTGACTGGCTTGAAACAGAATCTCAAAATATTTTCCCCAATGCCTATGAATACTGAACATTTAAAAGTATTAACTGGTCTTTTATGTTTCTTCCTTTGAGAACTGTCTGTTCATATCATCATCCAATTCACTGATTTAACAGAGTTTTGGTTCAGTTATTCAATGTCCTTATCCTTTAGTATTCTACATATCAGCCCCTGTGTGAGGGATAGCTAGCAAGGGTTGTCTTTTCTATTTTGTAGGTTTGTTGCTTGTTTTTCTAATAGTTTCCCTGCTTTATAGACAGAGACTTCTTTGTTCATATGGTTCACTGGTTGGCTCTTGGGAATATTTCTTGTACTTGTTTACAATATTCTCACTTATATCTAAAGTTTCAAAATTTTCCTCCATGCTTTCTTTTTGAAGTTTCAACATTTAAGGTATTAGAGTTTTTGATCCATTTTAGTTGGGTTTTCTGAAGGGTGAGAGATATGGATTTACATCCATTCATCAGAAGATAGATATTCTTTAATCCACTGATATGGAAAATTGGCAGACAGAACTTCAAACTTGGCTCTCTACTAAGCTTTACAGTGTGCCTGCTTTCTTAATATTATATACACATGGCTATGTACATGCAAATGATCAGAACCCATATTCTATCCTATGTAGGTGAAATTTAGTATTAAGGATGCTTGTGTTTCCACACTTTAAAGTTCTTCAGTTGGCTGTAGCAACCATGTAAGGCTTTAGGACTCTGTAGCCTGTGGGGAATGACCACATAGGTAACTGGGTGGAGATAAAAACCCTGGGTTAACAGGGCAGCTTTAATGCCTCTAGGCTGCCCATGGAATCAGATCCACTGTCATTGGATCATGGTCATGTTTAAGAACATAAAGATAACCATCATTATTTAATGATTTCCTCAATTTTTAATTGTTAAGAAAAAATATAAATGTTTAAATATTATTCTATTAATTTCTCTGGATATCTTCAGGCCATGAAATTATATATCCTCATATAAATTTTAAAAAAACTATGAGGCGCAAAGAGTAAACATAGATTTTAATAAAGTATTCCTTCAAGCACAAGAAAACATGTAACCTTATATCAAATTTATTGTTTGATGTCTTACAGGTAAAATTAAAAAGCATAATATTTTCCTTTCCCCATTAACACTTTCTCTTGACTGAACTCAAGAGGATAATGACATTTAAAAAAAATTAATCTGTGTGTGTTAAAGAAAATGGTATAGCACATGAATTTGGGTGTTCTTGAAGGCCAGGAGCATCAGATCCCCTGGAGCAGTTAGATGTTGTTGGGAGCTGATTGACATGGGTACTTGGAATGGAACTGAATCCTCAGCAAAAGCTGTGGGCAATTGTAACTGCTCAGTCACCTCTCCAACCCTGATTTTATATATATATATATATATATATATATATATATATATATATATATATATATATATATCCCAGAGACATGAAACAGATTTGATGTCTTCAGGTTGGTTTTACTGTCTAGGATCTGAGTGTATCCATTAGCATTCACTAGAACTGGGAATATTTTTATTTTGTAATGTGATACAAATGCAGTAAAAATAACCTAGTCTGCTTTACCACTTAAAAAGATGTGATTTGAAGAATGTCTGTGCTATACACCCCAATGTGTGAGTTGGAATATCTTATCTCCTCACCCTCCCTTTGTTTAACCCCCAATTTCAAAAATCAGGGGCCATTGTCTTCAAAATGCACCTGAAAACTACCTGCACGAAAATGATGAAGGGTAACTTTTCTTAAGACTAACAATGAACAATCATGAAAGGGCTGAAATATCGACCATGAAAGATTTTAATTACGCTGATATTGATTAGGATAATGGAAATTTAATTATAGAGAAGAGCAAACACTCTGTCCTGAAGCACATTATTTTCTGTTTCTAAGAGATTCCTTACCTACTCTACAAGAGAAAGAAGTTTTCTCATGCTGTTGTTTTGTTATTTATTTATTTCCTGGAACTTTTCCTAAAAAATTCAGCCAAGTATGATAAATCAAATTGAAGCTCAGGAGCATCTCAAATCTAGTTATCAACTTATTATTTGATTTGAAATGCTCATGAGAATGTGCTACTCATGAAGAGAAACAATGCAGGCTTTTTTCCTTTTTTAACTTTGGAAAGGAAGGTTTTGAAAGAATGCAAAGTGCCCTGAGGAATGTTGATTGGAATTCTATAAGGGATGAGACAGCTATGGCACATAAGTAAGTAACTGAGCATTTAGAACAATTGGAAAGACTGGCGTTGAAATTCAACTGAGACAAGTCATAATCACAGTGCTGAATTCAGAGTGAGAACATCGAATATGAAATAAAATACAAAAATGCTCAGGAAAGATAGTTTGGAAAGGCACTGTTTGTTAGCTGAGTAGCCTTGAAAGATCACTTTTTGTAGGACACAGGTTGTCATGAATATGCAAAGAATCACTTATTTTGAATATGTAATGATGCAAATACATACTTTGCTCTGTCATTAGAAAATGTGAAGATGCCTACGGATTAAACATTTATTTTTTATGAAATTTACTTACTCAGAATAAACAAATCCAAGAAAATGAAATCTCTAAAGAAACTAAACCTTCATAAGAAACTTTAGAAGTATGAGGAAAGGCCTGTACTGTAGAAAAAAATAAATTTAGTTAATTTTTAATTTGTAATTTTTGATGAAATTAGAAAATTTTAAATTAAGGTCTACAATCATTGGTTAGACAAAGAATATGACTGAGTCTCATGTGACACACACATACATGCATATGTATATATACATATGTACCTTTTATTTTTTTATTTTTTTGCTAGACCTTTTATTTTTTTTATTATGAATAAAGTCACATTTTCTATCTGTGTATATCTTTCTTCAATGTCCCTTTCCCCTTCCACCCCCTCCAGTCACTCTCTCTTCTCCATGTCTCCCCATGTCCTCCCCAGCATGGGCAGGAGGTCCCAAGTCTCAATATTGCTCAGTTCAGCATCCACTCCTGGCAGAACCAGTTTCCTCACCCCAACATCAAGAATGAGTCAGGTGTTCCTCTGGAGGGAGTGGGATCCAAAGTGCCGGTCCAAAGTGTTTCAGATTCCAAACTGTTCAGGAGTTTTGGTTTGCAGCTTGGACATGCTTTGCTATTTGCTTTTTTGTTTAGTGTCCACTAATGAGTGAATACATCCCCTACTTATCTTTCTAGGTTTGAAATGCCTTGCTCAGGAGGATATTCTCCAAATCCATCCATTTGTCTGGAAATTTTAGGATATCATTTTTTTCTTACAGCTGAGTAGTATTCCATGTGTAAATGTACCACAGTTTGTTAATCATTCTTCAGTTGAGGGGCATCTAGATTCTTGTTATTATCAATAATGCTGTTATTATGAACATAGTTGAGCTAATGCCTTTGAAGTGTGAACATATGTACCTTTTATAAGAATGTAAAAATCTGTTTGCATGAATTAATAGAGTAGAGAATCTTCTGGTTTTGGTTAAGTGAAACACTGATTTAGTTAAAATTATCTATTAGAAACAAAATCTCCTGTATTTGTCAGAGGAAACAGAGAAAAAGAATAATAAATAAGCAATCTTAAAGTGAAGATATAGAAAACCTGTGTGTGTGTGTGTGTGTGTGTGTGTGTGTGTGTGTGTGTGTAGTGTTCAGTATGCAATCCAAACATAGAAAAGCAGTGCACGACAAACAAAATGTACAAAACAGTAGATGATGTGAAAGCTCAGAACCTTCCTTCCCTCCAACACTTTTCTTATTTTGTCATCTTCCTCCCTACAGCCCTCTGTGGTTTTCTTCCTGCTCCCTCTCCAAGTTCTGGGTGAGTGATTTCTGGTTCTCCACAGTAATCACACCCTCTCAGGATGTGACATTTTTGCCAAATCTAAGAGTTTTGTGTAGCCTGATTTTTGTTTGTTTGGTTTTTTGTTGTTTGGTTTTTCTTTTTTGCTGTTTTTGCTTTTGACTTTGTTTTGCTTTGTGGTGTGTATGTGGTTTGTTTTTATTGTTTATTTTTTTAGTTCATTTGTTTTGGACATGTTCTGTATCATAGCAATGTTTTTACTTCTCGAAGAACAATGTACTTTACCAGTTTTTTGGCTTCCCACTCCCTGTAGAGGAACACCTGACTCAGTCTTGATGTTGGGTAAGAAAACTGGATCTGCCAGGAGTGGATGCCGAACTGAGCAATATTGGGACCTTGGGACCTCCTGCCCTTGCTGGGGAGGAGATGGGGAGCCATGGACAAGAGAATGTGACTGGAGGCGGTGAGAGGGGGAAGAGATCTTGAATAAGGATATACACAGATAGAAAACATGACTTTATTCATAACTATACTAGGCCATGATGTAAATTTGGTTCTAGACTCCAACCAAGTATAATTTGTAACTTTGTTTGCTTATGAGACACTCTTCTGATATCCAGCGCTTTAGTGATACCTCAGAATTTTCCATGTAGGCAGGACTTCTGAGGTTCACAGTTATATATGAATCCAAGTTCCAACTTGCTATCATTTCACCCCCGTTAGAACCTTACTTAGCTCTCAGGCCCCTACATTAGGAGAATTAGAATTCAATTTGCTGTGGCATCAAAAAATGATGTTTTCTACTTTTAGACTTACCCTTTGGAGACCTGTGGGTAACTAACCAAACTAACCAAACTAACCAAAACCCACTCTTTCAGGGAGGAAATTCACATCCAAAAGTTGACTTGGTTTGGGTTTATTCTGCTGGCCAGTCACATAGCAAAGATGGCAGAATAAAGACTACAGTGAGATTTTCTGACTCAGGTCAGGAGTCTACCCAAAGGAAACATTATGATATAATTAATTCTACTGGGTGAGGACAATTCATTTCATTGTAATCATAGCCATTGGCACATTATCATCTTTAACACATATAATTCTTTTCTTTCTTTGTTTAAAGTTCTCATTATTCTTGATTCACACTCCATTTTTTCTTCTCTGTAAGAACCCACTTAAAGGTGATCAAAATGTCAATATGTGGTGACCACAGTTGTATAAATTGCCTTTATATCTGCCTGTTGCTACATATAAATAAAATAATGTATTTTCCAATTATGGTTATCAGTTTTGTTTTCTAAATCTGCATATTCAAAAATGAGCATGTTTTGTGCATAACATCCAGTTCATTCTTTCAACCATTACATAATTCTGAGTTTGTGTTAGTTATTCCATAGTGATATAATCAAGTAACATACAGCTGTCAATTAATTTTTAATTATGTTTAGTATTGTTGTTTTTTATATTTTGTTGAAATTTACAAAAATCAGTATAAGTTAGCACTAAATTTTATGGTCTAATAGTATACTTAAAAGCTTTTTGTGTGCTTGTTTATTGACATTTCATTTTCAAAGGTATATCTGATAGATGTCTATGAGACACACTGTTATCAGCTACAAGAGTTTGGGAAATAGATATATGTATAAATTGTAGCCAAAATGTATGAGAGGAATATAGATTTTCTGTAATATAAAAATATTTTCTGCAGTAACATTATTTTTTTGCAATTTTATGTATGTCTATTTCTTTTGCATGTATATGTGCCTATAGATATATAGAGACCTTGGACTGATGCCAGGAATTATTCTTGAAAATTAATCTCCCTTATTTATTAAGTCACGATCTCCCAAAAAAACTCATATCTACCTAATAATGTGGCTAGTCTTGTAGCCGCTTATGCAAGGAATCTCATCCTTACCTTCTGTGGCAAAAATTACAGGGTCATCATATGTGTTCTAGAGATCAGAATTCCAGTCCTTATATTTATAGGACAAACATCTTAACCATTTAGCCATAATCTAGCTCTGGGTGTGGCTTTATTTGTTATAATTAACACTAAAAGTATTGAGTTACAAAATTAAAAATATTTATGATGTGTTGAATTATAAGTTACCCATTAAAATTCTAAAACCACAAATTCATTATTCCCTTGATGACTTTTGTCACAAGTACAAGTACTCACAAAACAATGTATAGGAGCAAATTATCAAAACAACCCAGTGATCCAGTATCCCCAAAACTAAACATCACTAAATGCAACTGCAGCTGCCAAACATGAAGGAAAAGAAGTTTGTTTCTATTAGTAAGTATTAATTACTATCTGGTGATGGATTTTGTCCAACATATTAGGACATTTTTCTTATAATTTTCAGCTGAAACTTAGAAAAGAAATGGTCAGGCATCAGGCATACGTGAGTTGAGAATGGAAACTTTAGACAATCAGCCCATCATGGTTGGTAAAGAATTTTTATCATACATATGTAAAAGCGTCATTATGATGCAGCCTGAGGTCTAAGCTGGGACTGTCAGGACAGCTGAACTCTGAATGGAACGCCTTGTTCCACTGATGTACAGCTTAGCTTTGTCACCTAAGCTCTCCAGAATACTCTGTTCTGCTATTAAATGAGAGAAAGAACATGGTCTACCCAAGTAACATGTTGAGATTATAAAACCTATGACAGCACAGCAGTTAATGTGAAAGTGAACATAAGACATTTAATATTCATATAGGATGATTCATAATCAGAGCTGAAGTTGATCACCAAGAAGAAAATGTGCATAGCAAGAAAGCTGGTCCGGTGAGAATTTTGAAATTCTCTTTTGCAGTTAAATCTCTTCTTTCTCCCAAATAAATTTAATGCTTTTGTAACTTGATATTAACTTAGGAGTGTTAAATCAAACATTATTAGTCAACAATATTAATAGGTGAATAGATACTGAGTCATCATCCAAGATGTACTATAGAGTACTATTGTAGTGGCTGATACACCAGACACATCAGTGGAAGAAAACTCACTAACATTTAAACAAAGAGGAGGACTCTATCTACACTGCCTACCACTTACATTTTCACACTCATATGCTTGTGTATGTGTGCATGCACATACAAGTGCATCAGGGAACAAAAATCCAAGTCTAGAATTAGTCTTAAAAAGAGCTGACAATAATAAGAATTATAATAATGATTTGAATGATAAAAACTCATATAAAGAGCACTGAATGATTTAAAATAATTTCAAAATACAAGCAGAAAGCCATAAATATGCCAGTGACAAAAGTCATGAAAAAAAAAATCAAGGAAAGTCAGAACTAAGTGGAAATACAAAAAAAAAAAAAAAAAAAAAAAAAAAAAAAAAAAAAAAAAAAAAAAAAAAAAAAAAAAAAAAAAAAAAAAAAAAAAAAAAAAAAAAAAAAAAAAAAAAAAAAAAAAAAAAGAACATTAGGAGGCATCACCATCCCTGACTTCAAGCTATACTATAGAGCTACAGTAATAAAAACAGCCTGGTACTGGCATAAAAACAGACTTGTGGATCAATGGAATAGAACTGAGGATACAGACATTAAACCAAAAACCTATGAACACCTGATCTTCGACAAAGAGGCCCAAAATATTCAATGGAAAAAGGATAGTATATTTAACAAATCGTGTTGGCATAGCTGGATGGAAGTGCAAATAGATCCAAGCCTGTCACCCTGCCCAAAACTCAAATCCAAGTGGGTCAAAGACCTCAACTTAAACCCAACCATTTTGAACTTGATAGAAAAGAAAGTGGGAAATACACTTCTACGAATTGGCACAGGCGACCACTTCCTAAATGTAAAACCAGTAGCACAGACACTAAGACCAACAAACAATAAGTGGGATCTCCTGAAACCGAGAAGCTTCTGTAAAGGCAAGGACACTGTCAATAGGACAAAACGACAGCCTACAGAATGGGAAAAGATTTTCAACAACACTACAAGTGATAGAGGACTGATCTCTAAGATATATACAGAACTCAAGAATCTAGAGCCCAAAATCTTGAATAACCCAATCAAAAAATGGCGTTCAGATGTAAAAAGGGAATTCTCAGCAGAGGAACTACGAATGGCTGAAAGGCACCTGAAAAAGTGCTCATCCTCTTTAGACATCAGAGAAATGCAAATCAAAACAACTTTGAGATACCACCTGACACCTGTTAGATTGGCTAAGATAAAAGACACAGATGACAGCCTATGCTGGAGAGGATGCAGAGCAAGGGGAACACTCCTCCATTGTTGGTGCGAGTGTAAACTTGTTCAGCCACCTTGGAATGCAGTATGGCACTTTCTCAGAAAACTGAGAATCAATCTCCAGCAATACCACTTCTGGGTGTATACCCTAAAGATGCATAGTCACATTCCAATGGCATTAGCTCAAGTATGTTCATAGTAGCATTATTTGTAATAGCAAGAACCTGGAAACAACCTAGATGTCCCTCAACTGAAGAACGGATTAACAAACTGTGGTACATCTACACAATGGAGTACTACTCAGCAGTAAGAAAAAATGATATCCTAAAATTTGCAGGCAAATGGATGGATTTGGAGAATATCCTCCTGAGCGAGGTATCACAAACCCACAAAGATATGCAGGGGATGTACTCATTCTTTAGTGGACTCTAAACAAACCAACAAACAAACAAGAAAAAAGCAAAGGATGCCCAAGCCGCAAGCCACAACCACTGAACAGCTTGGGATCGGAAACACTTTGGATTGACTCCTTAGATCCCACTCCTTCTAGAGGAACACCTGACTCAGTCTTGAGGTTGTGGGGAGAAAAATGGATCTGCCAGGAGTGGAGGCTGATCTAAGTAATATTTTGACATTGGGACCTTAAGACTGCCTGCTGCCTGCCCAGAGAGGGGATGGGGAGTTGTGGAGAAGAGAGAATGACCTGATGTGGTGGGAGGGGGAAGGGACCTTGAATAAGGATATACAAGGATAGAAAGTGTGACTTCCTTGTTCATAATGATAAAATAAAAAAGAGAAAAAGACAAAAAAATCTTTCTTAGCATAATTCAAGACCGAAGACTCATTTGAGTCCTATCTTTGGAAAAAGGAGATTATAATGATAAAAATGTAAAATTATAAAAGCACAAAATCAGGAAAAATCTATGCTAATTCATCTACCAAAAATAACTAGTCTATAATAAATAAGGTAGGAGATGAAGATAAAAAGATAAGAGTTTGCAGTTTATACTGGGGATATAAAATAATAATTTTACAATTTGTAATTGAATACAAATTTTGAAAGATTTTATTATTGAGCAAGTAAAGGAAGAGGAAAAGCGGGGAGACAAAGAAGAAGGATGGAGAAAAAAGCATGAAGGAAGAGAGAGAGGGGGTACATTCCTTCAAAATATCCAAAGACAAAATAAGGGGGGTTGAATGTCATTAAAGACAAAAGGAAGTACAAAGACTAAAGTTTAGGAAGCAGATGTGGCGATGTGTCTCAGTCATCCCAGACGTTCAGCAGGCTGAGGCAGAGATTGCCACATTTGAGTACAGCCTACGCTACATAGCAAGTTAAAGGTAAGCCTGGACAGATTAGTGACACAGTTTCAAGTTTTAAAAAATTAATCAGAAATTGGTTGTTGTCTGTCTTAGTGGTAGCATTTGCCTAGCAAATGTAAGACCTAGGTTTCTTTCACTTTTTTTTCTTTCTTCTTTATGCTATAAAGTCTCATTTTTTTCCATGTATCCCCTTGTTCAAACTCCCTTCCCCCTCTCTACCCCTTCCTGTCACTCTCTCTTCTTCCCATCCCCTCATCCCCTCCCCAGAAAGAGCAAGAGGTCCCAAGGTGGATTAGTTCATTAGACTCCAGGCAAATCTGATTTCCTCATCCTAATATAAAGACTGGGATAAGTGTTCCTTTGGAGGGAAGGGGATCCAAGGTAACTGTCAGATCCCGAGCTGTTCAATGGTTGGGGTTTGAAGCTTGAGTGCTCTTTGCTTTTTGTTTAAAGTCAATTAATGAATGAGTACATCCCCTCCTTATCTTTCTGGGTTTGTGATACCTCACTCAAGAGGATATTCTCCACATCCATCCATTTGCCTGCAAATTTTAGGATATCATTTTTTCTTACTGCTAAGCAGTAAGTGCTCCATTGTGTAGATGTACTACAGTTTGTTAGACCATTTCTCAGTTGAGGAGCATCTAGGTTGTTTCCAGGTTCTTGCTATTATGAATAATGCTGCTATGAACGTAGTTGAGCTAATGCTTTTGCAATATAAATGTGCATCTTTAGGGTTACGCCCAATAGTGGTATTGCTGGATCCTTGGGGAGATTGATTCTCAGTTTTCTGAGAAACTGCCATACTGCATTCCAGAGTGGCTGAACAAGCTTTTACTTCCAACAGCAATGAAGGTGTATTTCCCTTGCTCCACATCCTCTCCAGCATAGGCTGTCATCTGTGTTTTTAATCTTAGCCATTCTGACAGGTGTAATTATAACCAAAGAAGTAACAGATCTCTTTAACAAAAACTTCAAATCACTGAAGAAAGAAATTGAAGAAGATATCAGAAAATGGAAAGATCTCCCATGTTCCTTGATAGGTAGGATCAACATTTTAACAAAAGCAATTCTGTGCACTGCCCATCAAAATCCCAACACAATTTTACAGACCTGGAAAGAACAATACTCAAGTTCATTTGGAATAACAGGAAAGACAGGACTGCCAAAACAATTTTGCTCAACAAAAGAACCTCAGGAATAATCAACATCCCCAACTTCAAGTTATACTATAGAACTACAGTAATAAAAACAGCCTGGTACTGGCATGATAACAGATTTGTGGATTAATGGAATGGAATTGAAGACCCAGACATTAACATATATACCTAAGACCTGGGTTTCAATTACTAGCATAAAACTAAATATAAGGGAGGGAGTAGGGGAAAATGTGTTGATAGTAACATATTATTCTCTCACAATTTTAAAGCCAAGGAAGTGTGAAATGTGGTGGATACTATTGGTTCTGTGACTCTTTTTTTTCCCCAAGAAAGTTATATAAGCCCCAACCCTTCCTCTTAGAGCCACTTATCACAGGGATCCTCAACTGGGCTTCTACTGCACCCCCCAAAGTCTACCTGATTGCTTTTTACAATGATTGGTTCACAGGTGGTCTAGTGAGATGCCTTAGAGAGCTCCTCTTCACATTAAAGCAATCTAAGGGAACTTACCCTCCCACTTCTCCCCCTTGACATAGTCACAGCTTGGTTCAAGACTTAGAACTGATACTGTCCTGAGACCGTCATTTGGCTGTCATATTATTTTTAATGTACCTATTTACACTGAAATACAGGCCAGTGAGGGCAGTTACTAATCATCCCTATTTAGGAATAAAGAAACAGACACTCAGAGGGTGGATAGCATTACTGGGGAAATGCAATAAATAAACTTAGAAATCTGAATACATCTCCAGATCTACCTCAGGTTTGGATTTTATGCTGTAACATTTCTTCTTACCTTAAGCCAGGTTTCTGTTACATTAGCATCAACTTAATGTGTTTATAAAGCTTTATTAACCTCAGTCCAATGTTTAATCTACTGCCTCATAGTTTAGCATATAGCTGTTACTGTTTCTCAATAACATGCCTCTTAAACCATGTTGACAGATAAAAGAAAAAACACATGGAATCTACACAGGCAAGGAGAATTTGCTAGAAGAAGCAATTAACTGGAATTTTGCCAATCACACCAAGAGAGACAAAAAAGAACAGGGTACTAAGGAAGGGACAAGAAACGTAATGAGTGCTGTTCATGACCAAAAGCAAAGACCAGGATCACTTCAATTCTAAATATTTACTATCTTCCTCTGTAAGAAAACATTTGTAGATCACCACTTTACACAAGATCCAAATATCTAATTTTATGAGGGTGTTCCTTCACAGTGAAGACACATTATAGATGTACAAGAGTTATGTTTGACATGATTAAAATTTATTGAAAACACTTAACCAGCATTAAGGGACAATTCCAGGAGTTCAGAGAGCGTAGGCATAGAATACATATCTATTGAATTACCCAAAATGGAAATCTGCCTTTAAAATGCCAAGTGGCTTGTTTTTCTTCATTAGAAAATAGCCGCTGATACATGTACAGCATGGATTCCTCGCAGCAGCAGCTTTCTAATTGCAGGCTGTGAAGAGTTCTAATTGAAATAAGATTAATGAAGAGTCAGGCCAACCTCCTACAGCATCACAATCTCTGTGAACACTTAGATTCTATGAGTCATTTTCCTCCCTGAATAACTCAGCTTCAACAGTGACTTCCAAACTAGCAACAACATTTCCGTCCAGATTTCTTTTTTATGGTTTGCATCATGTTCCAGGATATAGCACACAGAGCAGCCTCATCTTCTGCCATCAGTTAATGCTGCTAAATGTCAGGCATTTAATAAAGTTAAAGGGCAAAAAAGTTTTAAACAATTTATTCTGTGCCAAACGATCAGTCTTTGGGAAGACTCAGGAAAAAGTTATTGCTTTATTGACTGAATCAGAAGGGGAAATTTTCTTATCAGTTTCTGAAATGACTTTAGAGATCATTCATATATGTGAATTTTGTATTTATATGTACATGTACCTAGGAATATTCATTAAATGTAGTAGGATGCTTACTCTTGTATATATCAACTAAAAACTTTAATATCAAATTGTTTTGTAAATCAGGTGTTTGCAAGCCAAGGAATAGCTGCTAAAAAGAGCTCTTGGTATGTCCCTATCTCTCAAATAACAAATATTTTCTATATTGTTGAGTAGAATGGGGGACAACAAAGGCCTGCTGATTCTGAAAAATAGGAATACTGGGTTCCCAGAAATCCTTCTAATGTCCATAGAGAAGGTAACCCCTCCTCAGCCTCCTATGTTCTACTATTTCACTCGAGTAAAAGGAAAAATGAGTCTATTCTTCCTTGTGACCTATGCCATGAAGTGAAAGACTAGGATTTGTTAGAAATGGAGGAAGAAAGACAGTTGAATTCTCATTCTAAGATGTATCTAGTGTAGAAGTTTATAGTTAAATTTCACAACAAAACAGGGTCCTCCTTGTTTTCAGTACAAGCCATCAGGTCTCAGATGCACACTCTCTAATCTCAAAATGGAAATTCTGAAGGGAAAGGCTTATCTTAATGAACTAGGTGTTGTGAACTGAGCACCCTTCTGCTCCTGAAGCAATTTCAGAGGAGGAAAAATATGTATATATGAAGTTATTTTTAAAACCTCTAGAGCAAGGTGCCATGAGCCTGAGAAATTGTTTCTTCTGATCCCTTGGGTTTTAATGACTAGCTAGCAGCATTCAATTACACAGTGATCATTAACAAGAAACCTAATTGCTACTCACAGACAGGTAAACAACTCATATTGACATCAGAAAGTGCACAGAGGGCCATTTTATCACATTCAGTGAAATACAGGCTTTCATGGGGGAAAAAGACTACTATACTATTTACAAAATTCTACTTACTGATCCTCCTTTCTTCACATTAATTGTAATACTGGAATGCCTATATGCAATGGTGGGCTATGATAACTCACATCTCCAAGCTCTCTGAAAACAAAACTTAAATAAGCTTCAAGTCCTATTCTGTAGACATTAAATGCAATAAGATTCCATTCCAAAACTTTAGACCATAGCTTGAAATTTGTCTTTAAGTCAAAGATAATCAGGTAAGTTGGTCTATGTTTACTATTTACTAAATTGAATTATTAGGTACATATTTTCATATTACATGTATTAAGACAGAAAAATTGAAAGTACAAAATTACGTATCTAATTATAAAATTTAAATTAAAAATTATGATTGTTTTCCTTTCATATGGTTTCAAATTCTTCTATAAAATTTGGACCATGCTTGTTTCTTTAACTATAATGTGACAGTGACTTATCATCACCACTTTGGAGTCTCTCTGAGTGATTCTGTGTCACCCTTATTCCCATAACAGCCAGAGCCTAATAACATACACACCTACACATGAGTTAACATCTTCTAGAGTATTTTTCACCCTGTGAGGAAAAAGTTATAACTGAATTTTAATTTGCAAAGACAATCTTGCTAATATTCATTAGAAACTCTGATAACACAGAAAAGAGACCCAGTTTTGCAAAGATAGTATCCTGTCAGTGATGTCCAGCTGTCAAGACAGACACACCCAATGGTTCCCTTATTAAGAATCTATGGCATTCTTTGTATTGTAAATATTTAAATTGAGTTTCAGTGAATGAAAATGTAAACATTTGTGTCTGCTTCCAATGCAAGATCATGAGTTAGAAAAAGAAAATTTCCACCTGATTTTAGTTTCCCAAACAAATTTGTATTAAAGTCTCTCTGATGGAAACTAGAGCAGTCAGGTAGTAGTCAAAGCCCCTCTCAGATGGGATCCTGTTGATTTTGTTCTCAGGATCATATATATTGGTGCAGCATGAAAGGCCAGCTGGCATTTACCCTAAACATCACATTGTTTCCCTTACCCCACAAGTTCCCTTTCTCAGAATTTAACATCCCCACAGTGAAGCCAACACATACTAATCAGGTTTCTTCTAAGTGCTGCCACTTTGCAAATTCGTTTTCTCTTGTTTTCCTCTTTAGAGACAGAACAGCTGGTTGTCATCTTCCAAATGCTGTAACAATCTCTCACATATTTGAAGATAGTAATTAAGTCATCCCCTCAGCCTTCTCTTTTTGAGAAACCCAAATTCATTTTTAACACAAATTATCAGAAGACTGCCATAGCCATGAATGTGAAAATTGTTATTATATAGGCTTTCTCTGGGAATCACTCTTGTTTGGGTAAATAGTTCCTCCAGAAAGACATGGCCTTGAGGAATTCCAGGACCCTGGTCATATCACCAGTGAGTTCCTGTTCTGATTAGCCTCTGAGGAATGCTTTGCATCTCACGTGTGGGCACAGGTGATGCTTTCCTCCCAGTCACTCCTGTATCTCCAGCTCCATCTGCTCTTATTCTAAAAAGAAAAAGGATCTTGAGAAGTGATTCTTTAGAAACCTTGAGTGCAACTCCGAATATCACTTAGCCTGTATTGCACGAACTATTCCTAGATGGTTAAGCATCTTCCAGAGGATCCTAATATAATAGTAAAAATTTTGATCTAACCAAAAGTGTGATCCTGCCATATTAACATAAAACTTACCTCTCATTGTACAAAAATAAGGAAAAAATATCAAACACATTGTCTGTGTGATCTTAGACAAGGACTTTAAACTTGAATTGTCATCTTATAACAATAACTCCTGGGGTTGTGTGAAGAACAAATGAAATATTGTTGCCCATCAGCTTGTTTAACAAAAATAAATAGATAGATAGATAGACAGATAGACAGACAAACAGATAGATAGATAGATAAAATATAAAATAAAAATGTTTTCTGGTGTCTAGGTGGCATTTCTATCACTTGGTAACATGTTATCCATTAAAAAAAGTAAAATTAACGACTCCATTCTCCACCCTTATTTATACTTAAGAAGGAATTTTCTAGAGTATCCACATAGAAAAGTGGCTGCTCCAATGAGCATTCCAAGTGTTAAGTTAAATTTACAAGAACAATGTTTTCAGGTAGGATTATCCCAAGCTTACTCACAGCACTGCTATCTCAACCCTAATGTGAGGCATAAACATGTTAATTTAGAGACAAATACCTCACTCTGAATGAGCCTGCATGGTTTATAGCAGAGTATTTTCCCTGAAATATAAACCTATATATTTTGCATTACATTATTCCACACTGGTAAGAGAGGATAATTCTAACCTTGGGAAGGTTTGACATGCCAATTTATCTGCAATATACATCTGGAATATTAATGCATCAACCTCTTACTTCACTTTGCTTTGAATAAAGTATGACAATTATTCTTCCTTGGAAAGGAAATTTTAAGTATGAAAAAAGTATTTCAACTATGAGAAAGTAAAAATCATTACAAATGTTCACATATAACTACCAATTAACTATTCATATCCTCTCTCCCCCTGGTTTCTTCTCCCTCTCCACCTCTGTCCCTCACCCCATAAAGAAACTGAACAGGGAGGAAAGGATTCCTCCACCTTGAATGTGGTTTGAATGTGAAAAGTCACTCATAGCTTTGTGTGATTGAACACATGATCTGCAGCTGCTGGGGTTGTTTTAGAAGGTTATAGAACCTTCAGTAAGGAGCCTTGCTGGAGAAAATGGGCTATTGGGAGTGGGCCTTAAAGTTTTAGTTTCTGTTCCCTCTCTGCCAATTCTGACTTCCTGCCTTATCTCTCTTTCTCTGCCCAGCTATCTCACTTCCTGGTTCAACTTTTCTAGTGCTAGGATTAAAGGTGTGTGTGTGTGTGTGTGTGTGTGTGTGTGTGTGTGTGTGTGTGTGTGTGTATTTCCCAAGTAATGGGAGCATAGGCATGGGATCCCAATTGCTGGCATTAATGGTATGTGTCACTACCACCTGGCTCTGTTTGGCCTTAAACTCACAGAGATCCAGATGGATCTCTGCCTCTCTACTGCTGAGATTAAAAGTGTGAGTCACCAATCCCTGATCTTCATGGCTAATAATAGCCATGTGTAATATCCAGTTAGGTAGTCTGTCTTTTCCCCCATCTTCTATTTTTTCTGGTCTTATCTATAGCATTTTTCTTCTGTTCATAAATGACTACTAAATTTCCCGTTTTTAATTTTATCCTTGATTCCATGTGAAAAATAGTCACTGGCTAGTAAAAACACACATTTGATAAATCACTCATATAGTTTAAAATTACATATACATATTCATTCATATTTCTAATCACTCTGTAAACTGTTAAAACATATTACACCAACATTTATCATTAGAGAAGGCATGCTTATGTATTGCCCCCAATTTTTGTTTTGAGGAATGTCTATTCATACTTATGTTGGCCTCAGTCCACAAAACTTTACTTCCTGGTGCATAGAGCACCTTGTAAGTACATAAAAAAATGTAAAAACTGCAGATAGAGAGATAAGAAAGAGATATCCTGGTTGTTGTTGTTATACCTCATTGGGAATGCAGGCTTTAAGTGACCTCAAATTCATAGTTTGATAGAATAGCACACTAGCCATTTGAGATATGGGTTGTGGATGATGAAATATATATGAAATATGTGGGTTAGAGAAATGGCTCAGCAGGTAAGAGCAGTGGGTATTTGTTGTAAATGATTTCTGATGCCCTGTGCCAGAGGTCCAACCTGCTGGTAGTGGTTTTTACTCCCCAAAGATGACTCAGATGCTTATGTTAATTTTATGCGGCTTGGCTTATGTCTCAGGTACATTATTAGATAGCTCTTTCATCTTATTTCAACCCATTTCCATTAATCTGTCTGTCACGTGGCCTGTGGCGTGGTCCAGCTCACCTGGGTCCTACATATTTTTTCATTGGCAGCTGGGTGGAGAATGTCTGACTCCACCCTCCTTCAACCTGTTTCTCCTCTGATTCCTCCACCCACTTCTACAGTGCTCCACATGGGCCAAAACAGCTCCTCTATTTACAAAATGATACAGAGAATAGACCTAGCACACTTCCTCTTTTCTATCTAATCAAAAAGGAAAGTTTCAATTTCAACATAGCAAAATTACATACAACAGAACAGTTATCAAGCAAGAATTATAGTTACAATATCTAGTCTATTTGTATTAACAAAATTAAAGAAAATATGCTATTATCTACCCTACCTTGTGAATCTAAAATTTCATATGGAATATTCCTTTTAAAATAACTAAGAAAAACTATATCTATAATTATTAAACCTTAAACCACATCAAAGACCACAGAAGGATATAATATTACTCAAATAAACAGGAAGTGCAAGCAACTTCCAAAATCTAGAAATGACAGAGATAATGCCTGTTTGCCTGGACAGTCACCCATTCCCTTTAAAATTGGGGCATCCATCTTCAGCCTAAAGGCCCATTTTCCTGGCATACCTTTTAGTGATGCAGGAAATCTGGCATAGACCATCAGTCACTTCTTGTGTCCTGAAGGATGCCTGAGGAACTTGAAGGACCATCTCAGCTTGTTCTGCCAAAATTCAGAGGTCACTTTCCTATGAAAGCTGCAAATCCAGTTTATTCAACATACTCTCAAGCAATCACTACAAGAACAGTTTCTTGTGCAGTGGCTAACCATTGCCACAGAGTAAATTCTACATGAAGTTTCTTCAATGCCCATTATTCTCTTGAAATACATTGGTGCTACCAGGAGAAGACCTGCTTAAAGGTCCAGAAAAGTCTAAGTTCTTAAAATATTTTAAATGTCATATTCTGTACATTTTTGAAGTGTTTGAAGGCTAACTACATATCTCATTGAAATATATCTTTGTAGGATATCAGAAAATGGAAAGCTCTCCCATGTTCCTGAATAGGTAGGATCAACATAGTAAAAATGGCAATCTTACCAAAAGCAATCAACAGATTTAATGCACTACTCATCAAAATCTCAACACAATATTTTACATACCTTGAAAGAACAATACTCAACTTCATTTGGAATAACAGGAAAGCCAGGATTGCCAAAAACAATTTTACTCAACAAAAGAACCTCATGAGACATCACCATCCCCAACTTCAAGTTATACTATAGAGCTACAGTAATAAAAACAGTCTGGTACTGGCATAAAAACAGACTTGTGAGTCAATGGAAACAAATTAAAGACCCAGACATTAACCCACACACTTATGAACACTTGATTTTTTAAAAAGAAGCCAAATACTCAATGGAAGAAACGTACTATCTTCAACAAATGGTGTTTGCATAGCTGGTTTGTAGTGTGTAAAAAAATGCAAATAGATCTGAGCCTGTCACCCTGAACAAAACTCAAATCCAAGTGGATCAAAGACCTCAACATAAACCCAGCCCCTCTGAAACTGATAGAACAGAAAGTGGGAAATACCCTTCTATGAATTGCCTCAAGCAACCACTACCTAATATAATACTAGTGGCACAGACACTAAGAACAACAATCAATAAATGGGACATCCTGAAACTGAGAAGCTTCTGTAAAGCCAAGGACACTGTCAATAGGACAAAAACGACAGCCTACAGAATGGGAAAAGATTTTCACCAACCCTACAAGTGATAGAGGATTGATCTCTAAAATATATAAAGAACTCAAAAATCTAGAGCCCAAAACCTTGAATAACCCTATCAAAAAATGGGGTACAGATCTAAAAAGGGAATTCTCAGCAGAGGAACTACGAATGGCTGAAAGGCACCTGAAAAAGTGCTCTTCACCTTTAGCCATCAGAGAAATGCAAATCAAAACAACTTTGAGATACCACCTGACACCTGTTAGATTGGCTAAGATAAAAGGCACAGATGACAGCCTATGTTGGAGAGGATGTGGAACAAGGGGGACACTCCTCCATTGTTGGTGGGAGTGTAAGCTTGTTCAGCCACTTTGGAATGCAATATGGCGGTTTCTCAGAAAATTGAGAATCAATCTCTCCAAGGACCCAGCAATACCACTTCTGGGTATATATCCTAAAGAGTCACATTCACACTCCAAAGGTATTAGCTCAAGTATGTTCATAGCAGCATTATTTGTAATAGCAAGAACCTGGAAACAACCTAGATGTCCCTCAACTGAAGAATGGATTAACAAACTGTGGTACATCTACACAATGGAGTACTACTCAGCAGTAAGAAAAAATGATATCCTAAAATTTGCAGGCAATGGATGGACTTGGAAAATATCCTCCTGAGCAAGGTATCTCAAACCCAGAAAGATAAGCAGGGGATGTACTCACACATTAGTGGACTCTAAACAAATAATCAAAAAGCAAAGCATATTCAAGCTACAAACCACAACCACTAAACAGCTTGGGGTCTGAAACACCTTGGACTGACACCTTGGATCCCACTCCCTCTAGCAGAACACCTGACTCAGTCTTTATGTTGTGGGGAGAAAACTGAATCTGTCAAGAGTGGAGGCTGAACTGAGCAGTATTGGGACCTTGGGACCTCTTGCCCATGCTGGGGAGGAGATAGGGAGATGTAGAGAAGAGAGAGTGACTGGAGGGTGTAGAAGGGGGAAGGAATAAGAATATACAAGGATAGAAAATGTGATTTTATACATAATAAAAAATTTTAAAAAAGAAATATATCTTTGTATACCTACAAAAACCTAATTAACATGACTATAAGTCTGGTTATGGTAGATGGCTATTAATCTGCACTTCTCAATTACACATTACAATTTTAAGTGAGTTACATAAATACATTTATAAGCATAAGCCATATTTCCAGCTAATTCTTTCATCTTAATTCAACTCATTTTCATTAATCTGTCTGCCACGTGGCCCGTGGTGTGGTCCAGCTCACCTGAGTCCTACATCCTTCCTCTTTGGCAGCTGGATGGAGAATGTCTGACTCTACCCTCCTTCTACTTGTTTTTACTCTGATTCCTCCACCCACTTCTATAGTGCTCCATGCAGGCCAAAAAGCTCCTTTATTCACAGAGTGATACATAGAACAGTCCCACCACAGGCCTTCTAGGAGACTCAGGTTCAATTCCCAACACCCACATAGTGGATTACAACTATCTATAACTACAATCTAAAACATCTGATGGTCCCTTCTTGCTTCCAAAGGTACCAGGCATGTACACGGATACAGGTAAAACACCCACAAATACAAAATAATAAATAAATGAAATTTTTTATTTAGATAATGTCAAAACCACATGAATACATAAAAAGGGTAAAATAGTATATAATGAACAAATTGATCATGACCTTTGTGATTAAGGTATACCAGCAAATATCTCATCCCATGAGTCACATTTGAAAATCAGTATAGTTCTTTCAAAGCCACAATCTTGAATTTTTATAAGCAACATTTTTACAAAGAGTTCAATGAAATAAAATGGTAAACTTGAGAAGGAGCAGCATGTCTTTATAAACATAAAGGCATAATTAGTTGTAATATTCTAGAACATTTAGAACTGTTTACTTCTTACAGGAGGTGGATTTTCCAAATAAAAGCTCAGGGTGAATTAATTGTTACAAAATAAATACATAATCAAGCAAATAACATTTTATAATTCTGTAACAAGCATATAATAGAGGCCATTTAAAAGATGCTTAATCCAAAGGAACTGGCAACTCAAGGTTGGAGTGTGAGCTAGCAAACATGATGCTCTGGCAGTCAGCATCTCTGATTTCCAGAGCTTGAATGTACTCTATAAAAAAAAAATCCACTGCAAATTAAATGTATGTACCATATGAAAAATTAAGCAGGTAGAAGGATAGAGAAAGGGATGAGCAAACAAGTCTACAAAGAGAAGAAAAGCCAAGAAACAGGAGGTAGAGGAAGAGAGGGAAATGAAAAAATACTGGGTAATAGGAAAATCTATTTATTTTCTTTGTTCAACAACTTCTATTGATCAGCATCTGGGTTGGCAAGTAGCTTGAAGCTGTGATCCTGAATGGTATTTAATTAAAAGCCAGTTTTATTTTAATAATATGGCAAACACATCACAATTCCATATGTAAATAACACCAGCAGATGAAGATAAAAGAAAAATCAAAATTAAGTGCTAGGAAGTTTGCAAAGGAGAAAGATAGAATCGTGTGTTGAGAAACAGTAATTAAACACTGTTTCCAATTTATTGTTTTTGTTGCTTTTATTAAGATTCTGCTTTAGTCTAAAAATTGCTTTTTCTCTATTATATTTGACATTTAAAACAGTAAAGTAAGCAAAAATAGCATTTAATTCCTATTTTCTATAATACCCAAGTCTTCAACATGTACTTCCCAATCTCCAAGGCTGAATTACATTGTTAGCCATTACCACTACTTCCTTTCAGAAAAATCCTTGTCCCAAATTCTTATTCGTAGCCACATCAAATGCTAAAAAATGGGAAATATCTAGAGAATCATGTGGCATCTGAGATGATTATACTAGTCATTCTAGCCAACATTCTTGAAAATGCTATAAGGGGAATCTTAACATATTGCACTTTGTAGATGTGTTATATCCCTCTAGGATGTATTGTCATGTATATAAAGCTTTATATGTATATATGAATGTGTATGCATGTATAAAGTGAAGAAATGCTCATAATATTTCTTTGCAATGTGTAAATGATTTTCAAAATTCAAGATGATATGTAATTTTAATGGTTAGTCATTGTCACAAATCTCTGTGCTATAGCAAAGAAAGGGTCTAAATTACAATTCCTTGGTGAAATTAAATTGTTCCAACTACAGCAAATTTTAGGTTCTTCAATAAAGAAACTTAGTAGATTCCATACCTTTTCTTCCTTTCCTAGTAATTGTAAAACATTTCTTCCTGAAATAGAAACACTAAATTTTCTTTGTGTTTTACCTTGCCACTGATCCCCATGTGCTTCAATTTTAGAGTGAGAAATGGATACTGAAAACAAATGGATATATACAAATAAGATGCTCCTTTGGTGCTGGGGTTAGAAAGAACAGAGGCAATGACTCTCAATGAGGCCATAACCTAAATATTCCTGCATGCTTCACTTCACCCAAGCCTTATGTCAGGTAAAGGTTTCTCATATTGCCAGTTTTCACTATGTTAGAAGGTGTTATATGGACTACTAGAGGAGAAAGCACATGAGTGTTCTTACGTGGAGCTAAGCACTAGACCTGTCTGGAAAGATATATCAACTGGAACAACAGAAGCACCACTATTATGGATAACTAGCCACTTTCTGATTAGATTTGAAGCTGTTCCACAAAAAATGCTTTATGTCTGATATTGTAATACTATGTTTTGTTTTGTTTTGCTTTGTTTTAAGCTCCAAATTAGACTCTGCAATTGCTATTCTGTCAAATAGTCATGCTGTCAAGGTGCCTTCTAAAATTTACATTTATACTCATGGGCTGCTCTCAACCTTGCTTTTTTTTTTTTTTTTTTTTTTTTTTAAACTTTATTTATTTATTTGCCTTGGTGTTTGCCTGGAACTGGAACTACAGACAGTTGTTAGCTGCCATGTGGGTGCTGGGAATCGAACCCGGGTCCTCTGGAAGAGCAGATGGTGCCCTTAACCACTGAGCCATCTCTCCAGCCCCTCAACCTTGCTTTTTAAAGAATATTTTTGCTGTTGTCTAGAATCAATCAAGAGATGTATAACTGATCAATGTGCTAATAACTAGAGTTGAAATGCTAAGCCCTAAATAGGGAACTGTAGCCCAATCATCTCCAAAAAGCTCAAGGAAGCTCATGGGAGTGAGGTCAGAGAAAATGTAGAAGCTGGTAGATAGGGAGGAGTCCCGTGAAATGCTGTCTTCTAGATATTACACAATCATCACACTCATAAACTCATCAGTGTAGCTACCTGTACAAGATCAAGTAAGCCAAAATCCCAGCATGAATAGGGTAGATGATCTACAGGCCTAGTCTAACTGAAAAGCTCATGACACTTGATAGTTTCCAGCAGAACACACTTTTGTTCAAGAACATTACCAATCATAGGATTTCTATGCTCTGAAAGATGGTTCTCACATTCATGCACACATAGTCATCCCTAGCTGCACTTAGTGGGTAATAATAACATTATATAACTTATTGTTCATAAAGTTTGGAGGGTTCTTGTTCATCAGGATATAAAAGTTTGTAGAAAAAAAGTAGAGATAGATATAATCATATTTCATTGTATTAATAAATGAAATTTATGTGAATAAAGAAAAAATTTAAGATTTCTTAGATGAGAAATCCATTGATTAGAACTGCTTTAGAGTTGAATTAGAGAAAGTTTAGTTGGTAAAGCATTTGCCTCTCAAGGGTGGAGCCCTAAATGCAATCTCAAAGCCAAGTAAAAGTTACCAGGCAGCACGTGTAATCATTGCAATGTGGAGATATAAACAAATGCACCCTGGGAATAATTGGCCAGCCAGACTAATATATATTAGTCTGGTGAACTCCAGACCAACTGTGAAATTAGCTTTCTCAAAAAGCAAGGTGGATGGTCTTGAGAAACAACCCTGGAAGTTGTTCTGTGACCTACAGACTAACAAGCATACAGAGAGAGAGAGAGAGAGAGAGAGAGAGAGAGAGAGAGAGAGAGAGAGAGAGATGCATGCATGCATAATCTTCCCAGAAACCACCCTTGGTTTAGTATGGGGAAAAACTGTGCGCTTCTCAGATTCCCACTCCATTCACCAGTATTCTGTGGCAAAACCAGAAGATCTTAGGTTCTAAGATTGTTGTACCAGGTGACTCTTACTGTGAAAGAAATGTTCTTCACCATCTGTATACCTCTTGGAGCTGTGTGTAGCAAAGCCTCCACACATTCAAAAACCAAAAAAGAGGCTATTTCCAGGGTTGTGTTATTGTAGGGCTAGTGAACAACTGAGCAATAGGAATATGAAGTGGGACAGACAGGAATTATTTTGTTTTCTCCCAGACTAGCAGAAGGAAAAGTTAAGTCATGAAACTTATAACGCTTTACTTGCAAAAATGTAGTTGTAATATCCTATCCACAGCCTAGGAAAAAAATAAAAGCACATTGACACTTATCCACTGTACTTATTATTTACATTATGTCTCAATGAGCTAGGCTGGCACTATGGGTCTCTTTAATATCCCCCCAAAAGAGGAAAATCTTATATTCCTAACATGTTTAAAAATACATTGCTTATAAACCAAAAAAACTATGTTGATGTATGATAACCCCTCAGGTCAAAAAGGAGAAATAATCCTCCTTGGAAATTTTATCACCACTAATCTTACGAAAAGGAAGAGCTAAAAACATTTAGTATTGCTCTGTCCTAATTTTATTCCTACGTACAAATGAATATTTTAAAGTGATTTATCAGAATCCTCTTTATTCCAATTCTAATCTAGCCTGAAAAGATAGGTGCTATAAATTTGTGAGGACTCCTGGGTCTTTCCCAGTTTAGCCCAGCTTTCAGTTGACATCCTTTTGTGAGTCTGCTCTCATTATTTTGTTCAATTCTCAGGGATCAGTCAGAGCGTCAGTTCTTATTGCCTATATTCCCTCTGCAGGAGTTCTGAGACATGTCAGATTACTCTTTGTTTTTCCAAATTAAAAAAAAGCAGAATTTTTACTTTCCTCAGGAGGTCACGGTTGAATACAGATATGGTCAGTCAGGGACACATGTCATCCATTCCATCATAATGCTCAGTATAGGTGGGAGACAGAGGCTCCCACTTTCTCTTACAAACCTGAGTTGTATCTGAAGCTGTTGCTAAAAATTGGCAGATGATCCTTTTGTTAGACTAATAGTCATACCTTTGCCTAGGAGGGAAGAAAATATTGATGACAATCCACATATTAACAGAAGTGTTACAGAAGCATTTGACATGCATTGCAACCAGTACAACCTGGTAAGAGGTTGAGAAGGAACCAGGTATGCCAAAAGTAACACACTGAGAAATGATTCACAGAATTCATTAATGTCAATTTATACAGGTAGATCCATATATTAAACATGTGCATGTGTTACACAAGAAACAACACATACACACATTCTAATGATGGCTTAATAGGTAGCAGACAGCAAAAATAGTTGACCCTCTATCCACATACACCAGTTCCTCACCTGCAGATTCAACCAACCATGCATAGAAAGTACTTTGGGAAAAAAAATAACACCTATCCTGACATGTATAGACAATTTTTGACTATCTTTGAAATGTAGACTATCAATTAATTATACAAAATTTTAATTCTATCAGTTGTTAATAATCTAGAGACAATTTAAAGTACCTGGGAGGCTTAGATTATATGAAAACACTATGTCCTTTTATGTAATAGGCTTGAGCATCTGTAGTTTTTAAGCCATGGATCTCATGACTCTATAAAGCTACAGTTCAGCCTAACAAGCTGTACCTGTGTTTTCACATAAAGCATTGAAGTCTTTAGGAGCATAAAGTTCTTATGACATGAGTTGTTTTCTTTGGAAAAAAAAATAACTGGTTTTAGAGAAGCATGTTCACATTGGGATACTGCCTTTTATCTTTTGTCATTTTTACCAGTGGTGGCAAGCCAAACAGACATTACAGAAAATGCAGAGATGGACCTGACTAGATTAAATAAGCATTACTCAATAATACAGACCACAATGTGTACATATTTCTCCACAACTCTTATAGTTTGGACCAAAACTTTAGCTCTTTATAAGGTTGCAAATATAGTCAAATTCCCAATCATCAGTTTGTAAATGTGACTATAATCATTGAATTGGTTTGAATTCACACTGAGGAGTTTTATGTAACAATATATTCTCAAAAGATAAAAATAGAAATGATATAGAGAAAAGAATTTTAAATCGATATTATTATAGATTAATGCAATGTAAATTTTGTTCATCTGTCATAGCACAAGACTTGTTAAAGATATCATTACTCTTCCAAAATGAAATATTTTGATATCTTCTTAAAGTAAATGTTCCTAAAACTTAGTTTAATTGCTTTCCTGCTGGTACAGTGTATATTTTACATTCTATTCTAGACTTGATATTTGCTTGGAGTCACCTTTAGAAAATAGAATTTCTGGAAGGTGATCTTCAAACCTTGAAATCAAGTGTGAACTCAGAGAACTTGAATGAGCTGGCACAGATTCTTATCCTATTCATAGATATAAAAACAGCAGAATCCAATCCATGGCTTTTCTCAAGTGTTAATTGCATAGAAGAAAAAGGAGAGAATCATTCCTGAAAAAAAGAAGTGAGCAAAATGTTAAATTAGAAGGACAAGGAAATTGAAATACATCAAAATTATATATACATATGTATATACATATATTTTAAGAACCAATAAAAATACACAAGACAACAGATTGTTTTTCTTGTAATTTTTAGCATCTCCATGTTCTGAGATTATCTACAACATAAAAACTATCATCTTTCTGTATTTACACTTTCCAAGTATTTATAAGCTTGAGAGTTCATTGTTTAAAAATGAAAACAAAAGTTAAGCAAAACTTCAGCTCATATTGAAGAGAGATCACAGTTCAATTTAGAATAGCACCTAATTCATTCCTGCTGATTTTTTTTTCATTCATCTTGGCAAGGTTAATTCGTGTCTCCTATTACTTCACTCTCTTTACTCACTGTTTTTTGCAAAGAAATAAAATAAATGCAATCTCACCTTTGAAGAGTGATAATTACATTTCTGTCGCTTGTATGAAAGATCTTAGTAACTCCCTCATGCCTGAGGTGCTTTGAGTTATGGGTCTTTCACCTTCATGACAGAAACATAATAACCATACTTCACACGTGAAGCCATCTGGGACTGTCAATGGGGAGAGGGAGCCCAGATCCTCTTGGCAAATGCCTAAACTGAAGGTTGGAAGGGTGATCTTTCAAGCATTCACCATGCTGATACCTCCAGGAGAGGTCTTTTGTATTTAAACTGTGAAGAATGACAACCTTAGAAGCCATTTGTGCATGAAAAATACACATGTGTCATAAGAAGTATGCATTTATTCATATTATGCAAAAATTTACAATCTGTATATTATACTTTATGGAACACGCATAACAGGCTCAATCACAAACATTCTATAAGCTCTCAGAGTATACTATATACTACCAGTATAATGGTGTGTGTGTGTGTGTGTGTGTGTGTGTGTGTGTGTGTGTGTGTGCCTGGCCGTCTACACAAGCACAGATACACCTGCAGGGTGGTATGCACATACTTCTATACTCAGCTTTTTACATGGTGTTTTGTGTGACAAAACTTTTTCTGGAGAGATGAAACACACACCCCAGATAAGAAATCCAAAAGACCTAAATACAAATATCACCAAAGTCTAACTAGGTGAACCAATAAGTTTTGTTGTGGTAACTTGTAGGAATATAGATGATGGGTTACTTGCAAGAGCAGAAATGAGTCAAAGATGGCTGCATCACCAAGGCCCATCCCAGCCTAGGAAACAGCTCAAAATGCCGAAAAACCTAGACCACACTACACAGCCTGCAGATAGCTCAACAGGTTTACATGCTTATAATATGAGACATAACTTTATAATTTATTCCTTTTACTTTAAACAGACTCTCACTAAACGATCCAAATAGGCTTTGACTCACAGTTCCACTGCTAAGTTCTTCACAGTAACTAGGATTATAGGCCTGTTTTTCTATGTTTACATATCATTATTTCCTTGTAATAATTTTTCATGACAGCTGAGTGATATACTTCTATAATTGTTTATCAATATCAGAAAATCCAATTACCATTCATAATTGATTTCTGTATTTTTGTTATTAATCCTCTTACCAAATTTTGAGTGAAAGTGTTCCTAGTAGTAAAACAGAGACTGGGCACCTATTTGATCATGAATACATTAACACATCTTTACACTCTAGAGTCTTCATCTTAAAAGTTGAGGCAGAGTAGTTTCTGCAAATATTAAAAATTATTGATGTGGCAGGGGATATGGCTCAGTCGGTAAAATGTGTGCTGTGCAAGAAGGACTAGAATTTGATCCCCAGAGTCCATGGAAAAGCTGAGCAAGTGTGCCAATCAGCTTCAGTGCCATCACTCTGGAGATAGAGGCAGGAGATCCCTGAGGCAGGGTCATTAGTTTAGACTAAAAGAATCATTGACACTTGGGCTAGGCACCAGTCGATAAATATAGCAGAATAACCTTAGGCATCCTTACATTGACTTTATTCTCTTTTACCAATCATGTTTGGTTCAGTCCTAGGTCTCTGGATTATCCAGTCTCTGGGTTCTGGTGTTCCAGGTGTGGGCTAACTCTTATGGCATGAGTCTTATCTGGGTCAGTCATTGGTTGGCCACTCCCACAATCTCTGTGACATCCTTACCCCAGAACATCTCAAAGGCAGCAGAGACTGCAGGTCAAAGGTTATATGGTAGGGTTGGTGTCCCATTTCCTCCGCTTCAATCTTGCCTGGTCATAGGAGATGGCTAGTTCAGATTTTTCAGTCCATATTGCCTGTTAATAAGAGTCTTAGCTGGGGTCATCCTTGTAGATTCATGGGAGGTTCCTTTATACTAGGTTTCTACCTCACTCATCATGTCCCCTTTTCTAGTCCTCTCAGTATTTTTCCCTCCACTTCCTATCTGATTCTTCATGTTCCCAATCCTACCTCCCATGAAATTTCCTTCTCCCCAGGGAGATTCAAGCACCCCACCCTCCTTGAGCCCTCCCTCCTTGTTACCTAGCCTCTCTAGGTCTATGGATTTTGGCATGGTTATCTTTTACTGTTACAGCTAATATCTACTTACAATTATATATATACTGTGGTGAGTGTGTGTGTGTGTGTGTGTGTGTGTGTGTGTGTGTGTGTGTGTGTGTGTAGGTTACCTCACTCAGGATGATTTTTTTCTAGTTCCTTCTTTTTGTTCTTCAGGTTAGGGACATCTATATTATTTCCAGGTTAGGACCACTATAATTAAAACTGCTATGAACAAAGTTGAACAAGTGCCCTTATGGTATGATTGAGCATCTTTTAGGTATATTCCCAAGAATAGCATGGCTGGGTGTTGAGAAAGATCAATTTCCAATTTTCTGAGAAACTGTCATGTTAATTTTCAATCAATGTAGGGGAGTGAGCGAGTGTTCTCCTTGTTCCACATCATCCCCAGCATATGTTGTCATTAGTGTTTTTATCTCAGCCATTTTGATAGATATAAGATGAAATCTCAGAGTCACTTTGATAACATTCTCTGATGGCTAAGACTATTGAAAATTTCTTTAAGTGTTTCTCAGTCATTTGAGATTCTTCTGTTGAGAATTCTCTGTTTAGATCTGTACGCCATTTTTAATTGGATTATTGAGTTTAGTGATGACTATTTTCTTAAGTTCTTTATATATTTTGGAAATCAACCCTCTGTCAGATGTGGGGATGGTGAATATTTTCTTCCCATTCTGTAGGCTGTAGGTTTGTCATATCGATAGTGCTCTTTGTCTTATAGAAGCTTTTTGTTTTTATGAGATCCTATTTATGTATTAATTGTTAATCTTAGTATCTGTACTATTGATGTTCTATTCAGGAAGTTTTCTCCTATGTCAATGTGTTCAAGGCTACTTTCACTTTCCCTTCTATCAGGTTCAGTGTAAATGGATTTATATTGAAGTGTTTGATTCACTTAGACCTGAGTTTTGTGCAAGGTAAGGATCAATTCGCATTCTCCTACATGGGACATTCAGTTAGACCAGAGGCTTCATGGAGCACTTGATAGAGACAAAGGCAGAGACCCACAGCCAAGCATTAGACAGAGTCCAGGGAATCCTATAGAATAAGGGAAGGAAGAATCTTGTAGGAGTCAGAGGGGTCAAAGGTCCCACAAAAAAAAAAAAAAACCAGAATCAGTGAACCTGGGATCATAGGAGCTCACAGAGACTAAGCCAACAACCAGGGAGCATACATTGGATTGACTTAGGTGCTCTGCATATATGTTACAATAGTGTAGCTTGGCCTTCTTGTGGGGATCCTAACAGTGAGAGCAGAGGCTGATTCTGGTGAGAAGTATACCTCCATAAAAGAAGAGTAATTTTTATTCCAAAATTGATCATAATAACTTATATCAGGTTGCACTGGAAAAATCCTGAAAAGATTAGAAGACAGCGCTAGTTGACAATGTTTTCAACAAATGGGAAGACTCACCAGGGTAGGAAAACTGAGCACTTTTTCACACTGAGTTAATGATGGACAAACTATCTTGGAGTGCTCTAATGAATTTTTAATATAGGAAAGACAGGCAAGTACTTTCAGCCCCAAAATAGTTCCACTGGTACCAAGAAAAATCTCCTGTGTTCATCTTATATAAATTTACACAAAGATCCTTAGAAGATGCCTTTAAAATGAAACAGAGTACTCCTTTCATGGACCATGTGGTTCTTTTACTCTTTGTATTGTAGTTACCAGATTCATGGCTCCAATTAGTGGTAAATAAACTCAGGAATACAGGAGAATCTACAGCCACAGGTTAAAGAATAGAGGACAATGGTACAAGTATCCATAAATCTTCAGCCGAAGTAGAGGGAGTTAGTACAGCAAGAAGGAAATACATTACCCATCTGGGGTTTCCTTTATGGCCAGAGTTTCTTGATTCATTGCTTGGAAGAACATCTCTGGGTGGCATCAATATCAGCATTGTGTTACCCTTGGGAAAATCACAAGTGTACCTTTGCACTCAGGTCAGCAGGGGTGCAGGTAACTGCCATTGGAGAGAAATGGAATCTCTCCATCTGACCAGTGCAAATACGCCCAGTGCTTGTATACTGGGCTCAATACAATTTCATCAAAGCTGAGAAAATTAATGTAAAAGAAAATTTCCACCAGAGCCAGGTTAGGATCTCTCTTAGCTTCTGGTGAAAATATCTTTGTCAAGAACTCCTTAGGAGTTCCATTAACTCTCACTACAATGACTTGTCCCTGTGGGTTGTAAAGAATGACTATTGTGTAAGACATCTTCCAGGAGTCTAAAAGTCTATTGAGCTGTGTGACACATAAGTGGGGCCATTATCAGTTTTGATGGCCCAGGGTACTCTTATGATCCTCAGAGCTGACTGACTGAATTAACTATAAAGTTAATTGTCTTTATAACTTTGGAAGCCTTTTCTCCAGGTAATGCCAGGACATACACAAACCCAGAACAGGTATCAACTATTACATGTACATATCTAAAATTACCAAATGAAGCATAATTTGTCACATTTATCTGCCATATAGCATTACGCATCAAGATTCATGGGTTGACCCCTTTCCTCTGTAGAGGCTCTAAAGGAGCCAACAGTACACAACTGGCATAGGTTCTGGATAGGTGTTTAACTTGGGAAATTGGTAATTCTGGGAGTAATCTAAGCAAATTTTGAGCAGATAATTGAAACCATTGGTATAATACTTTAGCCTGTTCTAGCAAGTCAACTATAGCTATCAGTATAATGCTGTCATTATTTTATTTCCCTTAGCTATTATCTCTGGTAACTTGGAATGGGATCTAACATGAGACAAGTAACAAGGTTCTGTTCTTTGGTTTAATACATCTTGTACTAGATGCATGGTATTGACTGTAGGCTTAAGGGTATCCTTTATTTTAGAAAAGGCTAATACTCAAACTGCTTGAACTGCATATTGACTCTCTGGAAAAATATTAATAGGCTCATTTTGACATTCTACTAAAAGCTTAAAAATGGCTAATAACTCTTCCAGTTGCATAGAACCAGGATTTAGAATCACAAAGGTCCCATCTGCTTTACCTTCTTTGAATGAGGATGCCATAATTTGTTTTCCTGGCATCTGTGAAAGCTAAAGTTGCATGTGGAATGGGATGTGAGGAAGGGACTGAATGAATGGGGATGCCAATCGGAAGAGATAAGAGCTCAGGTAGATGTTTACTTTTTGGCAAATGATTATCAATCTTTCAGGTAAATACAGCAACCATCTTTTGAAAGGAAATGGAGTTATCCCAAATGCCTGAGTATTCCTTAAAAGAAATAGAAGGATAAGTTTATCTGACTCTCTCTCATATGTTCTTTGAGCCAACATTCATGCTTTTAGTCCCATGTGAAACATTTGATCAAATTTTGAGGTCACTTTATGTATATCAGAAAGGGCCTGATGAATCCGCAGCAAGAGGCCAGATTGCCAAAGCACCCCTAAAAATCTCTTAGCTGTCCAAAGTATAATTGCTAGCAGGGACAGCTCAGGCTTATGGTGCTTCAGTAAACTGTCAGTAAATAATATAATAAGCACTTTCTTTAGTATATGCCTTGCTTCTGTAGTAAGCTCTATCCTCTGTGAGCACCTGGTATGCTCTAGGAGTGAAAACAAATAACACCTCTTGTTCTGGTATAGGTAAAAAGGGTTTAAACCAGTTCACAGTCCCATGTAACTGCTGTAATTCTGTTCATGAATATTTATCCTTTACATCTATCCTAAAAGATAGAAGACAAATATACATGGCAATAACAAATCCCCCAAAGAAAAAAGTGCCAGTAACTAAACCATATCTGTAGCCACTGTCAAGCTTAATGAGGCCAAATCAAGAAGCATTAATTTAACCTGATGTTGTAAATAGGCCAAATCAGGATGTGCCAGCAATGAATCATCCATGTAATGTACCAAAGTGATGTCTTTAGGAACATTGACAAGAGCTTGGACAACATAAAGTTGGCACATAGATGGACTATTTTTCATTTCTTGTGGCAAAATTGTCCATTAGTATCTATTAGTTGGCTTATTCATATTGGGTTCTCATACCATGAAAGCAAAATTTCCTCTATCTTGAAGTGTCAGGGATTTAAAAAGAAGCAATCTTAAATGTCTAATATTTTTATATAATGCAATAGAGGAATGTCACTAGGACATGGAAAGCTTATGGTGATCCCATCTTCTCCATCTGATCATTTATTGCTCTCAGATCTTGTAAAAGACAAAACTTGCCTGACTTTTTTTGGAATAACAGAAATGGAAATAGTGTGCCTGCTTGTATAAGGCTCAGTATCACCAGCCTTTAGCTGTTTAGCAACTAAATTTTTAATATAGATAAATTTGGTTCAATAATAGATCACTGTTCTACTCAGAAATCTTGGCCTAATAGCCAATTAAAGATAATAGGGTTGGGCTTTTTACAAATTCTGACCTTGGGAAGACAGTACCCTTAGAATTGGGTACTACAATTTGTGAGACCCAATTCTTCATGCACTTCAATATCATCAGAAAGGCTCTGTCATCAGTTGTGAGGACCACATCCATGTCCTCTAATAAATCTCTTCCTCATAAATCTCTAAGCACATTGACTACTATTGGGTAGCTGGCTCCCCTATTGCCCTCCAATGAACAGGACTGGTAGTCAGTTTTGAATCTTGCTGCTTTCCTACAACACTAAATCGAGGTCCAGGTTGTACCAATCAGAATAGATCTGTAAATGCACAGCCTACTTGCTCAAAATACAGCTAATGGAACCTGACTTATTAGCTACTGAGAGGGGGCGGGGGAGATGCCAAAGGCATGGGAATCCATGGCTGATTAGTAGGGTTAGAATCCACATTCACTAGAAAGCCCATAGCAGGCATTTGAAACATTATAGACACTGGGTGGCCAGCAAGGATAGCCTAGTCTGGCACAGGCTAGAGGCCTCACAGCCAGTGAAGGTTGGAGAATATAGGGAGCTGCCTGGGGAAGGACAGACACAGGGCAAGACAAATGGACCAAGATATTGCTGGAGTAGGGTGGCAACCCTCAGCAGAGGTTGGGCAAAGAGGAAGCTGCAGGAGCAGATTTAGGGGCTGCTGAGTTCTCCCTTTCTGCCTGTGCTCCATCTGGAATTAATTTCTTGCCATCCTCTGACTCATGGGGAAGACAGGTCATGGGTGGTGCTGAGGTAATAAGAGGTTAGCACTGCATTGCTCCTGGCAAAACCTGTTGTGCATTTCAATGACTTCCTCTGGCAAAGAGGACTTTCAACTGGAAATTATAGCCAGAAGAATAGGAGTGAAAGATGAAGAGATATTCCTACCTTTTCTTGCTAAAAATAGCACTTTCACCCACAGATCTGGTTCCCACATGTTTTCTGGAAAGATACATGGGACCAATACTGAGGCCTCACCCCAGAACTTTTCCAGCTCTCCTGTCTTAACCAAGAGGCCATGGCTAATCAGAGAAGATTTTAAAATTCCTCTGTGAGCTTCCTTGCAATGAGGAGGTATATTGCCGATTGCCACAATGCAAGACAAACAACAAACATAACAGATATGTGTTTTTGGACTGATGTCTGTGCTTAGTTGGAAACTTCTACTGGGTGTGACCTCAGTAGCTGCATGCTCACACTGTCTTGTTTAGGGGTAAGCTTACTGGGAAGCCAGATTCTGATTCCATTTCCTGAGTGGTCAGCTTTTATATGGAAACACTGAAAGAACTTGGACAAGGATTTTTGTGTACTTTCTGATCAACTTAAAGAGACAAACACCGTAAAAAAAAAAAAAAAAAAAAATGGAAAACAGGCCTCAGTGTAAGATGGAAAGTACCAAAACAGAAAGAGGGGCCAACATACGGAAATTCACCTAGGGTGCCTGAAGTCATAGCAAGCTGAGAAAAATGAGGTAGCAGGACCAGAGGCAACTAGGCACTCACTCATGTCTCAACAGTGACAACAACAGCTGGCAAAAGTCAAAAGCTGAAAAATAACTGCAGCAATAACAAAAATAACCCTAGGCCAGGTATACTCTATAGCCATGCCAAAAGTCCTACAATGCTGGTGTCAGACATTGGGGTTGCCTATGCATCGAGTCCTGTTAGTTCCCCTTTGTGGGACAGGACAAAAAGGCATGGGGAGCAACAACACAGTCTCCAGAGACTAGTTGAAACAAGTTCAATTTATTGAGGAAGGGGCAAGCCTTTTATACTCTCTTCCCAGCCAGGGGAGGGACTTTGCTTTGCTGGCATCTGCAGCTGCAGTGTGGTCATCTTTCACTGGTCCAGGGCATCTCACATCAGGACGCAGTCTCTGTTGCTAAGGCTCCAAGTAGAATTCAGGTGAGAGTACCCACTTAAGGGGCCCTTATGGCTATGAGAAAGTACTAGGAACACATGTTTTAAGGTACCAATTATAACCGGTTGAACTGACTGAAGCCAAGTAAGTCCCCAGGTCCTTAGAAGCCTGTACATCCATTCCACACTCTCCCTGTATCAAGGCTGGGAAAGGCAATCCACCATGTGGAATAAGCTCCAACTCAGGCATCAAGAATAGGTCCTAATCTCACCGCTAGAAGTCCCAGAAATATACCAAGCTACACACATGCAGAAGGCCTAGGTATATCACATGCAGGTTCCATAGCTGTTGGTACAGAGTCCATGAGCTCCCAGGAGCTCAGGTAAGCTGTCTCTGTGGGTTCCTTCAAGACGTTGACCCCCTAGCTCATACAACCTCTCATCTCTCTCTTCAACAGAACTACCAAAGTTAGCCCATTGCTTGGCTCTAGATCACTGTATCTGCTTTATCAGTTACTGGCTCTCTGATGACAATTAGCATAGTCACAAATCTGAAAACAGAAGGCCAGTTCAGGCACCCACTCTACTATTGCTAGAATTCTTAGCTAGCTGGGGTCATCTTTGTGGACTCCTGGGAGTTTCCCTAGCACCAGGTTTCTTCCTAATGCTGAAATATTGTCCCCCATCAGACATCTCCTTCACTACTCTATGCCCTCTTTCTCATCTCCTTTGTCCTGCCCCCACTCCCAACCCTGATTCCTCTTGTTCCCATTCCCACCATCCCTCAGTTTACCCAGAAGATCTCTTCTATTTCCACTTCCCAGGAAATCCATGAGTACCCCTTTGGATCCTCTTTCTACTCAGCATCTCTGGGGCTATGAATTATAGCCTAGTTATCTTTTAATTTATACTTAATATTCTTTATAAATATTAACATGATCCTTCTTCCCCCATATTTCCCAATATCTCTTATATTTCTGTTAAAGTTTTTAAGTTTTATTTCTTTATATTTTTAGATTGAATATCTTACATGAAATTAAAGAATGGGTTGGGAATAACACTGATTCCTGTGGTACAATCAATTATTTCAACTTACTTCAATATCTTAATAATTAAGAAAACAGTAAGCAAAAATGCTAATAAATATAAAAATCAAACAACAAAATGACAAACAAAAACTATGAAAATCATCTTGGCCTAACAATTTTATTGAAGCATCTTGACCTAATCATGTAACAAGAATACATATTTATGTATATATAGAATAAAATATATATTATGTCTAGAACATATGTTTTGAATGTATATAATATATATTCTATGTATTATATATATAGTATTGTTGGATGCAATATATATATATTGAATACAGTGGTTATTCTCCATCTGTGGGATTGCAACCCCTACACAAAACTTTTATTTTTATAAAAATATTTTTCACATTTTTTGGAAGTTGCTTGCTTGTACATCCTGTTTACTTAGTTAAGATTATTTCCTTCTTGGGTCTCTTGAGGGCATTGAAAATGAGATCGTTATATTTTCCTAGTGACAATTTTAAGAAAGAAACTCTCTTAAAGGTTAAAGTGTATAAATTTGAGAGACAAAAGATAGTTTTCAGCTAGTAATATAATTTAGATAGAAAGTGAATTAGGTACAATCCTTTGGACTCATCAAAATACAATAAATATGGAATATTTTCTTTGAATTTGTCACTGGACAATGGACTGGACATTACTTATGTAATTATTGCTTATATATTGTATATAATTATTGTACCTATTGTATATAGTTTTTCTTATGTTAGTTATAACCTTCATTTTAATTTTTGACACAAAAAGAGATATGTGGTAATATGTTGTATATTTAATAAAATTAGCCTGGAGTATTAGAGAAAAAAATTGCCCACAGTCAATCCATGAAGGTCAGGGAATGGTGACCCACACCTTTAGTTCCATCACTCAGAATGACAAATGTTGCACTAATTCTAGTTAGCATATAATGAAAACCCAGAGCCAGATATTGGGGAAAAGTTGGGATATCAGAGAGATGAAACGGACCACAGTCAATTTGCACCCAGCCAATTTCTAAGACCAAACAGGGTAAATGCTATCTTCAAGGGTCCTCTGCTTGACTGGTAGCTTCTACAGAATGCTTGAATTTATGTTTTTTCCTGCCTTATATAGCCCCCCCCCATATTTCACTTCTGGTTTCAACTCTGTATCATAATCCTAAAGTTAGGATTAAAAGTGTGAGCTACTACAGTTTGGTTATTAGGCCTTGAACTCACAGAAATCCAGAATGATCTCTGTCTCCTGAGTTATGGGATTAAAGGCACGGATAACCACCTGATCATCCTGAATGATGGGATTAAAAGTTTACATTGAAATTTATAACAGTAGCAAAATTACAGTTATGAAGTAGCAATAAAAATGATTTTATTGTTGGAGTTACCACAACATGAGGAACTGTATTAAAGGGTTGCAGCATAAGGAAGGTTGAGAACTACTGTTTTAGAACATAGTGTATTTGTTATTTCTCTGTTTTTATAATCAAAAACAACATAAGGAATTTTTTTGGCTCACAGCCCCAGAGGGATAGAGAGTTCTTCATGACAGGAAAGGTATGGTATGATAGCAGAAGAATGAATTTGGTAGATCACATTTTATCTCAAGAGCAGGAACAGGAGAACAAGAGAGGCATTTTGGGCTTTACTACATTAAACAGAAAATGGGGAGGCTGGAGATTTCACTAAATCTCCTTTGGCTTTTGATGTTTTTGGGTGTATAGTTTGACGATCTGATGTTCTACTCCATTGACTCTGTAATGCCATTGACTTCAAGAGGTACTGTTATATACCATAAAAGATGAAAAGCATTTCTGATAAGCTACATTTAACTGTCTGGATATTTTCACTTTAAATTTGTTGAAAGAGTATTTTAAAACTTATTTAGACATAGCTATTCTCAATCCTTCTGAAAGAAAGTATAAACAGGATAAATTGGTTAAGGTGCATGCGAAACTTGCTTGAATTCAGCTGCTATTCTCTGTACTACCTCATTGGGTCAAGAGTATTCACAGAATTTCTTGAGAGAGTGTTTTACTGCTAAGCTACTTGCACCATTTTTAAAATTTTCTTGAATAACAATCTCATTTTCCTCTCAGAAGCAGGCTTTACACATAGACTGACAAGTAAAGGGTTATACATTTCCATTGTGCATTAACATTAAAGCATTCACAGTTGATGGGGAACATTAGCTAAAAGATGCTCTGTCATCAGAGAAGGTTCAACTCTAGGAAAGGGGAATAACATATTTGTCTTTTTTTTTCCTTCTTTATTTTGTATTTATCAAGAAAAAAAACAGTAAAAAGAATTTAAAATGCGGAAGAGTTAACAATAACTATACAGAGGATAAGAATCATAAGCATGGCTTATCAAGGGTGGAAATACAAATAAGATTGCTACACATATAC
>PVIH01000518.1:144958-178805 GCA_004025045.1 Sigmodon hispidus
TTTTTTTTCCATCCCTGTATATCCTTATTCAAGGTCTCTTCCCCCTCCCAACACATCTGGTCATTTTTCTTCTCTGCAACTCCCCATCCCCTCCCTGGGCAGGGAGCAGACAGTCCTATGGTCCCACTGACCCAATAATGCTTAGATCAGTTTCCACTTCTGGCCAAATCCAGTTCTTTCCCCCCTCCCTCAAGAGTGATTTAAGACAAATATGCTCCTATAGTTGGACCCTTCAAACCCCAGTCCAACTATAGGAACATATTTGTCTTAAATTGAGGCAATACAAGAAGAGCAGAGGAGACTCAGTAAAGTACACAAGTTACTTGCCAGTTCCTCATAGAAGCTGTACTGAGCTAATACCTCAGCATACACATCCATGAGCCCACCGTCTCTATCTCATCCCTTTTCCTCATCCCTACCTGCTTGCTCCCTCTGCCTTTCCTCTCCATCTTTTTACTTCACTCTCTCTCTCTCTTATTTCTCACCTGAAAGCTAGCATACTTCAATGAGAATATGTCCAAGCTGTACAGTATTGGGAGATACTTTGCTCAGTTTAGGTTTCTTATTTCATCTAATTAATAAAGATTGGGATTCTGTAGTAAATAAATCAACTACCATTGTGTTCTTCTACAAGGAAATTTTTAAATGGACAATGCAATACAGATTATTTTAACCAGGTACATGTATCTTACATACAGTAAGCTGTGGTCAATGTATCTTCCATCCTGTTGATACACACTTAGAAGCATGAACTACCTTTAGTAAGAAACCTGTCTTTTGATTTTGCTTCCCAGTAGCTTCTGTGTTTAATCATACCCGATTGCTTGAATGGATGTCACTTCCTCTCTGGAGGCAATAAGCCTGGTTCTTCTAAGAATTAAAACGTATATCACTGTGGAGTCATCAGGTATATTATGGAGGGATATGCTGCAAACAGGAAATAAATATATACATATCCTTATCACTTCTGCTGAAGATAGTCAGGAAATAAAAGTCAAGCTGATCAGTAAGAAAATACATATTTATTTCTGCTGTTCAAGATAGGAGTGAGTACAAAAGCAAGCTATCTCTAGGACCAATTTGTCCCTGTCCTTACTGCCATGAAAATAACATTCTTACCAGACCATTAAGAAAGCTGTTATAACTTCTAGTAAGCCCACCTGCTAGGTCTCAGTGCTGGGACAATTACATCTATTGGAAATAATGACCCATAACTAGAATAAAACACATTAATAACATTACATTTACTCAGGATAATGCATTTCTCCATTTTATATTGCAGAGGCTAAGTTAATCAGTAAGAGCATTACCCAAAAACGCAGCAACTAACAGGCACAGAGTAGATAATGAATATAAAAGCAGAATGCTCAAGCTATTTTTTCTCCTTCAGAACTAAGAAGATATGTAATGAGTAGTAATGGCTAGATCATTGGACCAGAAATGGATAATCCTGTCTCTTCTGACTGTGGCTTCATACACCGAGCAGTAACTGGAGCTGTTTTCTTCTGGAGTATAAAGGATGAGCCTGCATGTAATAGCATGAGTTCTAGATTTGAGTTAGAAGACCATAGGTCTTATTCTAGCCACGCTGTTAATGAGCTGTGTGACCCTGAGAAATTCACTTCACCCTTCTGATTCTCAATTTCTCATCTGAAAAATGAACAGCTCAGGCCAGGTGATCTCTATAATCTCTTTCAATTCTCCTATGTTGTGCTTGGAAGCAAAATGTCAACCTGATGTGGGAATACTGTGAAATGTAATAAAACTGCCTGTAAAACCGAGAGTCCCACAGTCCTGAGGATCAGCCTTTAATGACATTATGAGTCTCCTTTGAAAGAGTGGACAAAACCAGGGTAGGACTTGAACTTTGGAGACATATCACATATAGCAGGAAAGAGCACTCATGCTCTCTCTCTCTCGCTCTCTCTCTCTCTCTCTCTCTCTCTCTCTCTCTCTTTCTTTCTTCTTTCTTCAGGAAAGATCTTGAGTAATTATAGTTTGTTCTATATTTATAGCAAACTTCATAAAGAAAAACTGGGGTATACAAACTGAATAAAACCCCAGCTGTTACACAATATATCACATACTCAAAATGGGCTCTAACAATCTAAAATGTCTAGTATACAGAGGGCACATGAGGAAGAAATAAAAGATATTAAAGTCTTCAATCTGCCTTACAAACTGTGTCTTTGTTTCTGTATCTGAATACTTTTACCTTAGAAAAATGTAGCTTTTCCTTGAAATAACAATATTTCCTCTGGAATATAAGATGACCAGAAACAATTATGGAAAGTTATGTAAATAATAAAACCCAGAAATCAAAAGGCCCAAACTAGTACCTAGCCTATACTTATCTTTAGCATCTTGGTTGGTAGATACTACGCTGTTATGAATGTTATCAATGCTTTACAGGGGAAAAGGTACTTTGACCTTTACATTTTAATCAAGATGCAAAATAAGGAGTTGATTTTAGGGGAAAGTGTAAGCAGGTACAGTGCATGCTGCCATTTTACATAGAGAGCTGTAAAGACACCTACGCACCAACCCCCTGGGACATGAACACTCCAATCTTGCTACATAATGCTATTCCATTTCAGCCTTGCCTTATTACTTGAATGGAATTTTAAATTGGTCTACTTTAAGAGCAAGTTGCCAAAAGTTTAATTTTCTAATTTCCACTAATCCCACTCCAAACACCACAGCCTGAAATCAAGTGAGTTGTCTTTTTGTCTGAATGCAAGTGAAATAAAATATCAAAATTAACAAATTCTTCTTTGGAACAAATGTGCAGCTCATTTATATGAACAATCTTTGGTCATATCAAATTTTAGTCAGTCATAATCAGAAGGACCCTAAGTCAAGAGTTCTCATAATTAAAATAGAGAAGATAATAAAAAAAACTCTAATCATGTCTTGGGATGAAGGTAAAACTGATTGAAAAATAAGCAGAAATTAATGATATCTGGGTTATATTCTTTAAATAGGCAGTATTTGCGTCAAAATGAGAAAGAAGCCCCAACAAACATGTTTCTTAATGAAAATACATTAACTACTTCTCATCATCTGGAACCTTCACAAATCAATAAGAGATAATATTTACTCTAGCCTGCTGGGGTGGATTTTTTTTTTTTTTTGTATTTCTAATAGAATTCTTTAATTCTGGTTGTCATGGTTACAGGAAAGTTCTAGGATGAATTTGTTTCATCATAATTGTTGTATGTTAGTATATAAACAGCTGAACTCTACCTTCAACCAGACCAGCAGCACTCATTTGTGAATAAAAAACCAAAAAAAAACCTTTATCATAAAGCAATTGAACTAGCATTTACAATTTACTACTCAGCTCTTTCCCTTCAACTAAGAATTCATAGATGTTTTCAGAACTTTCACAGCAGTTATCTCCAAAAGGCACAACAATGGTACAAGAAAAATCTTTGAGAACTATTTAAAGCATGTTAAGTTATGCGGAGATATACAGAACATAAAATAATTTACTTGGGTTGTACTAGACATGCGGAAAAGTTTGGACTCAGACAAATATACAACCCTTGACCTCACTTTTAAACAGGTATCTGTCAGATACTAAATTTGAAATGTATTTCTTACTAATCAATTCAATGTCAATCTGATTATCAATTTATCTATTTAGGAAACATAATAGTCAATTAAGTCACTGTTAAGCCTAGCATCATTTTAGCATTAGTTTCAGAAACACAAGTGTAGTTGGAAGTTTCTCAGTCCCACCTAGCCCTGAGGTCTGACCATATCTCTTCCAGCAATGTTCCTGAAGCTACTTATAAAATAGTTATCCAGAGGCTTAATGTTAATTAAAAGCTGTTTAGCCTGTAGCTTAGGCTTATTACGTGCTAACTCTTACCCTTTAAGTTAGCCCATATTTCTTTTCTATATTTACCCACATAGCTTGGTACCTTTTCTCACTGAAGCATTCTCATCTTGCTTACTCTGTTTCTGGCTGACATCTTCTGACTATGCCTTTCCTTGTCCTAGAATTCTCCTAGTCTGGTTGCCTTGCATCTATTTCCTGTCTAGCTACTGAACAATTAGTGTTTTATTAAACTAATAAAAGCAACAAATCTTTACAATATACAGGAGCAATATCCCACAGCATACAAGTAAAGAAAAAGAATACTTTGTCTTCTCTTGTTATTTCTTTAAGGTAATAAATATGCAGAAAACCTTTTTAAAAACAAAGGAAAATAATGAAATGCTATTGTTTGGGAATGACAATACTGGAAATTAAATTAAATTGTCCTTGACATAGGCACATAAACAAAGCAAAAATATCTAATTTTTAAATTACTGCAGATATCCGAAATTATTTTCATAATGAAAATAAAAGTTTTCTTGCTTATTTGTCTTACTTTTCCTATTTAGATGTAGGTCTCCACATTCCATTTGAAACAACTTTCTGTGTTTGTGTTGTTTGTTGGTTTGGAGAGTAACTGTGTTCTGTTATATCATACTTAAATTACACATTAGGATAATTTAGAAGAAACTGTGTTGGAATGGATAGGGTTTTTTGGTAGTATGAATAACACAGTGTACAAATAATTCAAGAGACAAGGAGATAAATAAGATGCATTGTTTTGTAGTTTTGTATATGTGGTGTATGCATGTCTGGAGAGTGCATTGCAATGTATGCATTTGTGTAGAAACCAAAGGGTGACTTTAGCTATTTTTATTGTGATGGTTCATTTTAATTGTCAACCTGATACAATCCTAGAGTCAGTGTGGATCAGAGTGTGAAATGAGAAACTACCTCAAATGGGTTAGCCTGTGCACATGTCTGTGATTGTCTTAATTATGTTAATTGACATAGAAATCCCCAGCCACTGTAGGGAGCACCATTCCCTGGGTATGGATTCAGAACAGTAGGGAAAGCAAGATTAACATTGTTAGGCATGCATTCATTTCTGTTTCTGCCCCAGGCTCTAGATGAGACAAGATACTCCAGGTTCTTGGCTTGACTTCCTTGAAATAATTGACTATAGCGAGAAACTGTAAGCCAGATGAACCCTGTAAGTTGCTTTTGTCAGGTATTTGATCACACTAAAAGGAAATGAAACTGGAACAATCCTCTATCATTCTGGTCTGTATAGTCTGTGGCTGGGTCTCTCACTGAACCTAAGCTTGCAGTTTCAGTTAGCCTTGTAGGCCATTCTATCTCCAGAATCTACCAGTATGTACTCTTCCACCACTGAAGTTATGGGCACACACTACTGTGCTCAGTTTTTATGTGTGGTGTCTATTTGATCTCAAGTCCTCATGATTCCTTAGTGATCACATAACTCATTATCCTAAACCAACTCATGCTGCTCAAAGAAACATGTACTAGGAGAACTTAACAGAGGAGTAGATAAAAATAAAATGAAGAAATTTAAAATGAATAGGTTTGTATAGTTATATAACATGAGTTACATGTGATCACAGTAAAGGAAGAAAGAAAAGAGGACTGTGAAACTCAGTACAGCAGAGATACCCTCTGGGAAAAACACTCTAAGGATTTGCTGTTTTAAATACTCTAGTAAAAGTAGATTCAACAACCTAAGATTATGAAATTAACACATTTTCAATTGCTATAACAAAACACCAGAAGCTGGGTACTTATAAAAAAAAATTATTTAGCTAACACCTTCATCTTAAACAGCTAAATGATGTTGATGTACATTGCTAAACTGCTTTCCAGAAGCTGCTAAATATATGTATAAACCTGCAAGCATGATATAAAAATACCTGTTTACACACATTTTTGACAAACTAATAAAATTTTGTAACTCATTATATATTGAAGGTCTTTTCATGTTTTTCCTGATGATATTTTAATGGTGATTTCTAAGAATTAATCCATAATTTTCCTGAGTTTTTTTAGGAGTGTTGAGGCCATGTAGGCTCTTTCCCCGACACACATACTTTTGACATCTCCATTGGTGTCAACCATATGCAGCATATGTTTGGGCAGTTGTGTTGGTGAGACTTTACTAGGAGGCACAATCTCATAGCAAACTCCCTGATCATCGGGCTCACAATGTTCCTTTCCCCTTTTTTCGCAATGTTTTTTCAGTTTTAGGTAAAGAAATACTTTGTAGATGTATAAGTAAGAATACACAATTATGCTTTATAAATGAAATTACAGAATGTGCTAGGCCAGATTTGATTTGATTTTACATGATTTTTGTGCCTTGTTTCTTTAGTAACTTTATGTTTACAGAACTTCTTTTCATTATTAAGAGTGATAAATATTTGATAGCTTGATTTCTTGCTACTCCATGCTTTATTAGTAGAGGTCCACTGTGGCATGTTTTCACTGAGGTACACTGAATAAAATTCAATTTCTGTTCCTGACTCACCAAGTGGAGTGCTTACAGACAAAGTCAACTCAAGATTCCCACAGTTTCCTTCATCTTCAATGGAAAGAGTTCTATCTATAATGTTGCTGAAAATAGCAAATAAATTTACAGTATAATACACAACAAAGAATTAACAATATTCATTGCTCAAGTCTCCTAATATTACCTTTTTGTATGCTACTAAAATATAGCTATTGTTTCACCCAAAATATTTGATTGCTTGCCTAAGAATTAGATATTTTTAAATATTTTCATCTGATATTCACATATTTTCATCTACTAAATCATGATTTCTGTCTGTGCTGTAGAAAGGATCCACACATAAGTGATTCTTGTACTTGATTAACCTCAGTTACTCTGAAGAGCCACTGATCTTTTCTACCCAGTATGTCAAATAAAACAGCCTGGAAATTTTATCCAAGGAGAGTGGCATAGAACCAAGGGCCAGCCATAGGGTCTGTCTTGTGCTACCACTATGAAAGGATCTCTTCAGCTCAGTACACACAGAAGAAGGACTACCCACACAAGAATACATACAGTGGTTCACATGAAGAACTACAAAGCCAGTTTCCCCCATCCATTCAGTCCTTACAATTGGCAAGAGCATCCTCTTCACCTCTACATCCTTGCTATTATGTTGAAACACTAGACTGTCAAAGATAAAGCAGCTGAGTAGTCTGAAGGAAAACCACTGTTCTTCCCAGCAAGGAACTATTATTTCAGTCTGTCTACTCTTAAGAAGCCTTGAGTAGGCTGGAAAGATGGCTCAGAAGTTAAGAACACCGATTGTTCTTCCAAAGGTCCTGAGTTCAACTCCCAGCAACCACATGGGGGCTCACAACCATCTATCTTGAGATCAGGTGCCCTCTTCTGGCACACAGGCATAGTGGAGGCAGAATGTTGTATACATAATAAATAAAAACTTAAAAAAAAAAAGACTTGAGTAACTTTGCACAAATGGAAGAAAGTCGGCAAGCCTACCCAAGACAATCCTAGAAGAGAGAGAGAGAGAGAGAGAGAGAGAGAGAGAGAGAGAGAGAGAGAGAGAGAGAGAGAGAGAGAAGAGTTTGGCTCCATGAAAATTTTACTTGTAGGAATGTAAAACATATCTTGTTTCAGCTATTTCATTGAGTTCCTACTCGATAAACAGAAAAGAAAAAATGAAAAGCTCTATTGAAAAATATGAACAACCATGTGTAGGATTTTCACATTTGCTTTCAAGGCTAACATAAAATAGAATTTGAACCCAATTTCGAGTGACCTATCTTCAAGTTAAAGACCCGAGTCAATGAAACACCAAAGTGAGCACAGTTTGGATCGCTGTTGAATTTGATCAATTAACATCGAACTCTCAGTGTGTCAGCTTCTGTTCACCCGTGATCATACATTTTCTAAAAATTCAGTATCATAAAGCTACAACTAGCTTCTGTAACCTGGCCTCTGACTTAGGCTGCAATCGTGAATTTTGTTTTCCTTTATTAATTTCTGTGTGGCTGTCTGACTCTCCTCCAGGCAGCACAGAGGACTTGTGGTTCTGGAAAGCCTTTCCTGGGAGGGCCCTTAGCTGTTCAAGACTCAACCTGGGGCTCTGGATACCTCATCCATAAGCAAAGCTGACTTCAGTTTTCTCTTGAGTCTCAAAGATGGAAAGTGTATGAAACCCAAGAACTTAACACTGCCTGAGGAACTGAACTCCTTGGCGGTGGAAGAAAGCTCCTGAGGTTTAACCTTATTTCCCAGTTCTTCACTTCAGGGGTTACTAAGAGCTACTGCAAAGAAAGACTTCATATCTCTTGTCTCAGTGGGATTTGTTGGCCAATACTAATTAGCTCACATCTCTCAACCATCTTATTTCTGATTTTGTTTGGCTGCTCTCTTTCTCACCTGTCTAGATAAGTCTCTCCATATTGCTAGAATATTTTTCTGCTTTATTTTTTTATTTTAAAATCTTGCCTGCCAACAGAGTCAAAGTTCCTATAAAGACACTTGAGTTTTTGCTATTGTTTTCTCTCATGATCCTAATTTAATGAATATATAACAAGCTTTGGGAGCATTTCAAACTAATGTGAAAAATACATTGCCAATTAAAACGTAACCATGAGCACCATAATAATCAAAAACAAAGGTATATTCTTACAATGTGCCCAGCATCATTATAACTACAAATTGCAACCACCTTAAAAGAGAGTTACAAATGTAATTTTCAATTTACAAAAACAAAAGGAAACTATAGGAGAAAAAAAACAGATGAATTGTACAGGGTCACAAAAATGTTAAGTCACAAAGATACCCTCACAACTGTCACCAGACACTCTGCTCTGACCCTGACAACCAGACTGCCCTATCAAGTCTTCAGTGGCTCCATGATTCACCACTATCTAGTGTAATCAAACTTTTTTTGCACCCTAAATTCAAAATTCATTCCTGAGAGTGCTTTGGTGGATTCACCCTTGAGATCAGGAATGACTAAGCATCAGGAAAGTGGAGAAATTCCATTTGCATTTCCCTCACAAAATAGCACATCGGATGCATCCAAACTATCATGTGAACTAGACTAAAAGTCAGCTATGGATGTGGCTTGAAGATAGTGTATTTTCCTAACATTCTAGAGGACTTGGGTTCAAATCTTAGTGTAACCACCAACAAAATGTTTTCAAGAAAGTATAAGTTTAAAGAAGTCAAATTATTTGCCTAAAGAATATATATTCTTTTATATTCTAACGTACTGTGTATCGATGAAAGGTATTTTAAGGAACTTCCTCTATTTAATTGCTTTTAATTCTGGAGTATTTAGGCTTAATCAGGAGAAATTCTCTTCAACTATCAATCTCTTGTGGTTCTGAATGTTGAGAGCCACCATCTCCTTGAAGTCAAATGGCTTTTCAGAGATGTTCAGGAGAGAAAGTGATGGGAGCTGGAGGAAAGAACAGTGTGACATGCCAAATATATCACATAGCCTCCCCCACATCTCACAGTCAAGTTTTGCTATGTTTGCACAAACGTCTGAAATTATTTTCTTCAACTCTTCATGTAATTGTGTAGCTATTTCAACAAAATACCCAAATTAACTTCTCTGCGATAGCTATTAGTTTTCCTGCATGCCATTGGGAAAGAAATTTTACGACTTCCACTCTTTAGAATCACTACTATGATGGAATATCAGATGATAGTCCAAAGAAACAATTTTTAAATATCAAGAACTGAGACTACAAAGGGTTCTTGCTCATTCATAGCACTTGCTATGCTTCCAAGGGACCTACATTCATTTCCCAGCATTCACATAAAGTAGTTCACAGTTGTCTCTGACTCCAGATCCAGGGTAACCAATGCCCTCTTCTAGACTCCAAATATCCCCCCCCCCACACACATGGAATATTCTCACATAGACATACATATACACATAAATAAAAGAATAAATGTTTCTTTAAACAAACACCTATCTAGATTTGAGTTTAAATTAGGCCATCTACTAGCATGAACTACCATGAACATGAAAGAATATCCAACAATCACTACACCAAGTCAACTCACATAAAATAATAAACTTTACTATTATTTTTGCCATGATGCAATGAGTGGCATCATAATTCTGACTCTTAAACTTAGGAATAACATAGCAATAAGCAGAGAAAATGATTAGTGTCTCTAAAATCCCTAATTTACTGGCAATTATTTGGAGATCAGGGCTCACATTTGCAGCTTGATTGTCTCCTATGTGGATATCACTATTCCTCCACTTACAATACAAAATTAAGAAGACACTTCTGGCCACTGGAAAATATGAATGGAAGAGAACACTTTTTTCTGAAGATATGTGAACTCTGACAAGAACAGATCAAAAAGTCTTTTGCCTAGGGGGTCTCAGAAGCCTCCAGAAATATCTGAGGAGAATAACTCAGTCATTCTCCTTGGGAATTTATGAGGAATTGCAAAGGCACTGGAAAGATTTCTTTATATATTTTTCTTCTTCTTCAACATGGAATTCTTCTCTTTATAAATTCACTGATAACAAGGAAAAGGTATCCCTTGTAAAACTTAGCACCAGGAATGATGTTTGCAGCTAAAAATGTTCTTATGCACACACTCTACTGCATGCTGAACATTCTAATTTGAATATAGCACAAGTACCTGAAATCCAAAAGTACATTAGCAACTTCAACTTGCATCTTAATTTATTCCTTCTCCATTGTGTTCCTTCTCAGTAAAAGTTCCCACACCAATTTAGAGACACATACCAGAAATCCAGGCATTGTTCTTAATGTCTCTCTGACTTTTCCTTCTTAACTTTATAAATATAAGGTCTTCTCCACCTCTCACTGCCAAATATAATTCAAAAGCATCCTAATTTCAATTTACTCTGTCACTGACGTTTCTAGGACATCATTATCTCCTAAATTATTATTTTTTGAACTTTTAAATTCATGTCTCTACTTTGGTCCTGTAATGTCTTATTTACTTTAACCCATTCTTTTTCATTGTCCCCAGATTTATTTTCTGTAGACAAATTGAAACTTATTTCTGTAGCTTTAACACCTATGCTCTCTTTAGGTTTCAATTTATAACTCACTGGGGGAATGCAGTCTTAATTTTCTGTGGAGTTAGGTTAAAGCACCCCATTATTTATTTCTGTGGCACTCAGGAATTAACTTTATGGCAACACATATTAAACTTCCATTGTTTCTAAACACTTGTCTTCTCCACTAGCTCTAATTTCCATGAGGAAAAGGGCCAATATCAAAATGGTCACAATTTTATACATGACTTCTAGCAGCATACATAGAGAATAGTAGAGGCATAAAGCCATATTTACTTTTAGTGCAAATAACTAATCAGGTTTCAAAAATGACAGTGTAAAAAGCCAGTGATTCCAACGAAGAAAACAATCAATCTTTTAAATAACACACACACACACACACACACACACACACACAAAGCAATTACGTAGAGACACTAGAGGAAGAAAAAAGGCACTAGATTCTCACATAGCAACAGAGAACATACACAAAGAGAAAATGATGAGTACAAAAATTCACATTTTTTTTAACCTTTGCAACTTCAACTGGTAGAAAGGATTAGGCTGATGATACAGTCTCTATGAAGAAGAAATTCTAATAGTTGAAACAAAGTAAAGCTTAGCCACTGGAATCAGCACAGTCACTGAAGAAAAATACAAAGAATCTACATTTTTACCTCTCCGCTTCTCCAGTTTGACAGTAAATCATTATTTCAGATGAAGCGCTTCTTCTCAGAATCTGAAATGATAGCAGAATGATACCCAATAAACAGGTTATCATTTCGCATTCACTTTTAATGCAATTTAGAAAAGAAGAAAGAATTCAGAGATTAAAAATAGTTAAGAATATACACAATTTTACATTCACAATAGTGAATAGACAATATAGAACTATCTGATAATTGGAGAACCAAAAATTAGATATTTGTCATAGAAAAGAAAATCAGCTATTAATCTCTAAAAACACAAAATGCTAGATCTACCAATGAGTTGATTATTAGATTTTAGTATTAGAATTTTATATTTTAGAATTATAATAATACCAATATAATATTATCAACATAATTTAAAATAAACTTTCAATGTTTATATATCTGAAGACACAATAAAGAAATAAAATATATAAGAAGAAACAAATGATAGCCTGGGTAGATAACTTGGAGGATAAGAGCACTTTCTGTTCTTGTATACTATTTGGATATAGTTCCCAAACAGTAATGTGGTAGCTCACAATTGCCTATGTGTTCTGGGATATTCAATGCCTTCTTCTGGGCTCCATGGACATTGCATGAAAACACACACACATACACACACACACACACACACACACACACACACACACTCACTCACAATATTTAAAAAATAAAAGATTAAAGAACCCAATGAAAAGTTTAGCCTAATACCCACAGTGGTGATTGAATTTTTTGAAATGACTGAATAAAATAGTCAAATGATTGCTACAGAAAAAAAAAAAAAGAGTAAATGAACTTGAATGTATAGACCAATGAAATGTCTCATTAAATGGATTGCAGAGATCGCTTAGTGAGTAAAATCAGTTTCTACACAATTAGGAGGACCTGTATTTGTATCTCAGCATTCATGTAAAAAGTCAGATCCTGCAGAAGGTAACTGTTACTCCAGTGCTGTGGGGGTTGGAGACTGGAGAAGCACAATGACTCCAGACTTACTACAGTTCCAAAATCAGACCTTGTCATAAGGGAGCAAGGTAGAGTGTAGTAGAGTAGGACATGAGATGCTCTCCTTTGACCCACTAAATGCAATCTGAAAGAATAAAATCTCTGCCTGGAGTTTAGGATTTCAGTTATCACTTGCCTACCAAGTGATAAAACCCAGGTTTAGTCCTCAGCATCAGATGGAAACAAAAACAAAAGAGACAAAACCACATACAAGGTATTTGGTGAACACTAAACAGAATGAAGGCAGAGAAGCCTTTCTTACAGCCTGTTGTGAAATGCTGAAAGCCGAGGATAAATGACAGATCTTATAATCAGCAAGAGAAAATAGCATTGCATGCAGAGGGATAACCATTTCATTAATATCAAACTTCTCATGCAAACCCACAGAGGCCACAAAGAAATTGGAACACTTGTTGAGCTGAGATGAACAAACAAAATCTCAACCAAGGACTTTCTAACCAATACAAGTATTTATCAAGAATGACAAAAGAATAAAGACATTTTGAATGAAAGAGCATTCAAAGAATAAGGCAGTTTTACATTGAGAGCTATGAAAAAATATTTAAGATAAGCATACATGATTTAAGATAAAAATATAAATCCTCAGATTATAAAAGAGAATATAAAAAGTGTTATATATCTATTTAAACTTAAAAGTCATATTTTTATCCATGTATATCCTTGTTCAAGCTCCCTTCCCCTCCAACCCCTTCCAGTCCCAGTGATTTCTTCTCTTTTATTTACTTTCTGTATATATGTGACAAGGTGCAGGAAAGAAAAGGGCTTTTGGCCCTGAGCCCAGAAGTAAAGAGGCTTTTTTTTTAAGGTTTCTTTTTTTTTAAAAAATTTTACATACCAACCACAGTTCCCCTCCCCTCCCCTCCTCCTATTAGCCCCCAGCTTCTCCCCACTCTGCCCCTCATTCACTTCTCAGAGAGAGTAAGGACTCCCACAGGGAGTCAATATAGTCTGCATATCCAGTTGAGGCAGGACTAAACCCATTCACCATATAAAAGCTGAGCAAGGTATCCCTCTATAGGGAATGGGCTACAAAAAGCAAGTTCATGTACTTGAGATAAATCTTGGTCCCACTACCAAAGGTCCCACAATCTGCCCAAGCCACACACTGTCTTCCACATTCAGAGTGCCTAGTTCAATCCCATGCAGGTTTCCAACTGTCAACCCAGAACCCATGAGCTCCCAGTAGCTCAACTGTCTCTGTGGGTTTCCCCATCATGATCTTGACCCCTTTGCTTATATAATCCCTCCTCACTCTCTTTGACTAAACTGGGAGTTTGGGCCAGAACGTTGTGTCTTTTTAAAGTTTCTGTTACTTAACTTTTTTTTTCTCATTTATTCATTGTATTTAATTCTTAGAAGTGACTGGCACAGTAGCAAATTTAGTGGAATTTTAGGAGATGAAATGAAGATAGATATTGGTTCCAAACAGTATCATTGTAAGGAAAGCTGAAGATTCAAGACATTCATGCTAACAATTTCCCCTTTTTCAATGACATAAGAGTGCTTTTGTTTAAGGTCCACTAATTATTGAGTACATCCACTGCTTATCCTTCTGGGTTTGTGAGATCTCACTTAAGAGGATATTCTCCAAATCTATCCATTTGCCTGCAAATTTTAGTATATCATTTTTTCTTAACCTGGAAACAACCTAGATGACCCTCAATTGAGGTATGAATTAACAAACTGTGGTACATCTACACAATGGGGTAAAAAGGTTTTTAAAGAAAGCCCACATAAGAGGGATGATACACATCTTGGCATTTCATGATTGGGTAAAGAGGTATGGGGTACAAGAGTTATTGGTGAACTTTCTGATGCAAACCCAAGTTCTGGTGCAAGCCCAAGCCCTTAATCTGCTGTGTGAATTTTTGAATCTATTGGCTGTCAGGTGCTCTCCTAGACATGGTCACTGCCCTCAGACACCAAACACTCTTTTCCCGAAACTAAGCTTTGTGAGGATAAATCCATGCCTACACAGAACGTGATACCTTACAAGGTTAGAAAGTGTGACTTCTTTGTTCATAATAATAATAATGACAAAAAACCAAATACAGCTGATAAAATTTATAATTATAACATTATTTAATGGGATTTATAGTATTTTATATACAATTTATGCTATAAATATATTAATTATCTTGTCCTATAATGACAAATTAAAAAAATACTATATTAAGTAACACAAATGTATTACAGTTGTAGAGATCAGAAATCTGACATGGCTCCCTGTAGTTGGTTTTTTACTCTTTGTGGGGGTCTACCAACTAGCTCCCAAGTAAATATCTGGAGACATTCTTATTTATAAATGCCTGGTCTTAGCTTGGCTTGTTTCTGGCTAGCTTTTTAAACTTAAATCACCTTTTATATCTTTAACTACATTTTTCTTTCCTTCTTATTCCATAGTTTGCTGTGGCTTTCAGTGGTTATGGGACTGAGAGGCTATGAGGCTGAGTGCCTGGCCTCTGGCATTCTCCTTTCCTTTTTTTTCTTGCTCCTCACTCTTACCATCTTTTTGAGCCTACATTTTTTTCTTTCTATTTATCTCCCTGCCTGCCATCCCTGTCATTCCTTTCCTTTGCCTTGCTACTGGCTGTTCATCTTCTTATTAGACCAATAAGGTGTTTTAGGAAGGCAAGATAACAGCTTTACAGAGTTAAATAAATACAACATAAAAGAATGCAACACATCTTTGGATCATTAGACAAATATTCCACAACATAAACTAATGTAACACATTTTAAACTCATATTTCACAACAGTTCCCCCTGTGAAAATTCAAGATGTCAGGGGCATATCTTTTCAAGCTTCTGGGGAGTTACTAATTAGGGCTCTGTGTTGATAAACTTCAGTTATTTTTTTTCAGTGTCTGAGGATCTACATTTATTTTGTTTGCTGGCTGTGAGCTAAGGTTCATTCCTAACTTGTAGAAGCTGCTTGCATTTCTTTTCCCTGGAACTTTATCTGGCTGTCATTTGTATCTTCGACTATTTTTTTTTCTTTCTATCTATATTACCCAGTTAAGAAAACATTTTTAAAAGACTTACACAATTATATTTGTTCCATCCATATAATTAACAGTAGACTCTCCTTTCAAATATACTGCTTTTTGCCATGTAAAGTATCTTGGAGAATCATAGCCGTGCATAGTACACAATTGCTTTTGTGAAATGGAGATTCTTATATACTATTAGCTTTCAATTCTAAAAAGGTTTACAGAAAAATAATGTAAGTTGGAAATGTAATGTGGAAGGCTAAAGCTAAATCTTAACCCTCAGTTTTAAAATATTGTTGAGAACTTTAGGCAAATGTTTAAAATTTTAAAAACATCTGAGAAAAATTAAATATCCCAAACACGGCAAACAGAAACGAGTTAAGGATCAAACATGAGGAAAAATAATAGAAAAATAGTAACAAATAATAGAGAAAACATCTAAATATACTGATAAGTACATGAAGCTGCAGTGGACTAAAAGTAATTGAAAGACATAAGTTATCAGACTTAATTTTAAAGATAAAATAATATAGCTTATACAACTCATAATGAATATAATGAAGAGCCAAAGTAAATAGATGTAAGGCATAACATGCAAACATGATGGAAAACATAACAATGTTAAAGTGGTTGTTTGTACCATTAAAACTTATTTACACAGTAATTTAGTGAATCCTCAATATTTACAAACTGAGAAATTTGAACTTGAAATTGAATATATACCATATTTTGGGAAACCTGAAGGAAAAAGAAGTGTAAGAAGTCATAGAAAGTCAACTGTGACTGGTAATTACTTATAGAGTTATGAGTAGGACACAGTAGGTTGTTTACTATGTAATTTGCACTTAAAAGTATAGTTCTTTATATTCACTTTAATCCTGAAACAATGTTTTTGTTCTATTTAATGGAAGAGAAAATTATTTATAGTCAAAGAAACCAAACAAAGGTCAGCATAGTGTATAAAACCAGAACTTGCATTGCAATCAAAGCCTACACACTTTTTGAACAAACATGATTAGTAATGACATAAATTACTTTGCAAGACATGGGTACTGTAAGGAAAATATGGGAAAAATGAAAAGGAACAAAGTAACAGTAAGGATGTTTGAAAATAGCCACAGGGAATTATTTTATGGTCACTTAAAATATGTATACAAAAGTGTATGTATAAATAAATATGTCCACAAATGCATATACATGTTTGCATGCATGTATTTATGTATGTATATATAAATAAATAAAATTATACCACTGGTGGTAATAATAAGAAAAACTTATTTGTAAAGAATATAAGCATTCTCAGTGGAAATAGTAAGACACAAAAGCCATGTAGCACATAATTACAGTCATAGCAAATGTCTAGATTTGGCACATCCAGAGCAATAAAATAGTCATTTTCAAGTTCTTGGAAGAAAAGTAATCAGCATTGTCTGCCTAAACAATCAAAGAAAATAACAAAAAATTAGAGATCAGTGAATGCATAATTCTCAATCTACTGAAGTTCTGCACTATAGACTCTCAAAATTTGCACACTCTTATATAAATTACCATAAACCATTTTTGAAGAAAAGCAAAATATAAAGGACATCTATATTAATAACATTTAACACATCAAAATACCAGTTTTATATATATGTGTATATATGTATATATATATCCATGTTCTAGTAAATATAACTTTATAGCAAATGAGGCAAAAATATAGCATATGAAAAAGAAGGTGAAAGCTTCACAATCATAATATGAATTTAAAGATTCCTCCCTGACTTGATTAAAGAAGTGGACAAAAGTATAAGTGATAATATAGATGTCTGAACAAGACTAGGTACCATGTTAATTAACAGAGAAAAAAAGATGTAAGAAATGGTAGATAGATAGAAAGATGGATAGATAGATAGATAGATAGATAGACAGATAGATAGATAAATATTGATCATTGGATGGATGGATGGATACATACATATACATACATGATAAGTACATAGATACATATGTAAGAGATATATATAATATATTGTAAAAAGAAAGAAAGAAAAAAGGAAAGATGTGATATAGATAACAGACAAGTAAGGCAATGAGAAAAGATTGAAGGAAATAATTATACTTAATTTACCAGAATGCTAATCTTTTCAATACCTAAAATGTTTTTCCTAGGTTAGATAATATAATATGCTGTGAAAGAAATCTCAACGTATTTAAAATACTGAAATTATAATAATGTACTCTTAACTTCAGTGACATTAAGGTGGCAATAAGAAGTATTGCTATAGCAAGAAAAAAATACTAACATGTGGATACTGGAGAACCTAATTTCTAGTAACATCTAAAATAGAGAAGACAAACCAAGAGATATTATGGTACATTTTGGACCAAATGACAATTTAAAGACAGTGTATTTAAATTTAACAGAATTATCCAAAGCAGTGATTAAAGAAAATGTAACAATATATCAATACCTATTATAAAAATTAACAATTATTTTAATTTCAATTTTATAAAAAGAAAACAAGGCAAATAAAACAAAACACAATTTAACAAAAGTGTCATAAAATGCCTATGTATACACAAAAATTAATAAAATCAAAATTTAGATATCTCATGTATATGTTAAGTTAATTAGAAAATAGAGAGACCCATATCAAAATATCAGATTTGAGAAAGGGCACACCACTATAAATTCTTCATCCAATGAAAGGATAACAATGCAATCTTGTCAGCAACTTGATGATAGTGGTTTCCCTTAATCTGTACATTCAATTACTTGTCAGTGACAGTCTGATAATAAATAGAAATATCTGGTAGGGACACATACCAATATCATAAATTTTCAATAACTTTTATTACAACATTTCCACAATTCCACTTTACCAGCAGATTCATTAATAATCTTTTAGCTGCTAAAATTTATAATGTAAAAACTATCAGGTATACATGAGAAAAAAAATCTTTGTTATATAGGTATGGTGCTACTCATGGATTTAGGCTTGACCAGTGATTTTAGAATTGGTCCCTCAAATCTATGGAAGGGATGCTTACTCTATACGTAACATCCTACATGAAATGAGCACATTTTATACAGTAAAAAAAGTGTGAAATTTAACCCACAAAAATTTTAAAACTTGAATTCTCTATATCAATCAAAATTTGAATTTGTAATTAAAAATCTTCCCACAGAGACAACTCTGAAGGAGTTGCTCCAGTAGGACCTTCTATCACACATGTAAAGAAAAAAACAAAGATAAAATTAAAACAAAAAAACATAAAATACTTCTATCAATTCTTCATATAATCTTCCAGAGAATAATAGAAGACAGAGGGCTTCCAAAACCCTTTAAACCTTAGTCTTGAAAGTGTAAAGACTTCTTTCCAAATTGGGACAAAAGCATAGGATGATGAACTCTATCTAAATCCACATCCATTCTCAAAGATGAATGAATAATATAGGATATTACATGAGGTGACCCAAACTTAGAAAGAGAACTCCTGTTCTCCCTCTTATAGCAAGCTTAACATATAAGTCATATTGTATCATATGAAGATAAAGCAGTTGTAAGCAGTTAAAAATTAGACCAGGAAAAGGCAATGAGGAAGAATGGACTGCAGTCAAAGAACATGGGACTTAAGAGAAAGAATACAAAGCTGGTATTTTCCCTCCTAGTTTTCATGAATGATATGTGAATTCAACTTTCTCTGTATTCAAGGAGCAATAACCATTTTTACATTGCTAACCAATCCAAAATGTCATGTCATGTTTTTTTGAGGCATGAATTGTAAATTTGGGCTTTCTTTTTTCTTCCATTTACTACTAATGCAATAGGGATTAGACATGTTTAGTTACTGAATATATTTGTCACATTTACCCACTTAGAAAAAGTAACTTTTTTTTTTTTCCAAATTTCTTCTAAGGAAGAGGGATTGTAATACCTTGAAGCTTTCTCTTTTTCCTGTACTTTAAAACTTTACCAAACCATTTTGTTGTAGGGCTGTGGAACTTGTAAATTGGACTTTTATACATAAAATAAAGCATGATCTTTTAAGAAAAGATGAACACAAAACAGTAAAATCTATCCTTTTAAAAGCTATTTTAAAAAACACATTTCCCAGGTATATATTTTTTAAACCCTTTGGAAACAAAAAAGGAAGTTAAATTGGTCCATGGTATCCACAGATCCCAACATAAATTTTTCTTTCATTTTCTCTCTCTCTGTCTCTGTCTCCTTCCCTCCCTCCCTCTCTCCCTCTCTGTATGTCTGTATGTATGCATATGTCTTTATGTGTTCCCCAAGTTCTTATTAATATAACACTAAGTTCCATGGCTAGGTTGATGAGTCCAGAACACTTAACTTAAAAATCATAAAGCTTGAAAAGAATCAAATGAAACTGTACATAGAGGACATAGTTATAGTCATAGCAAATCTGAAGGAATCAATAAAAAGTTGGCTAGAACTAATGAATGACCTAAGCAATGTCTCAGGATACAAAGTCAATAGAGCAAGATTGCAGTTTAATACACTAGAGATGACAAGTTGGAAAATAAACTTCAAAAACAGAACCAATGCAATTTCATTTTTAAATGCATCATAATAAAGTAAACAAAGCATGCATGAAGACCAGACACAGAAAAGTATTAAATGCAGATGGAAACCAAAGAGTAGCTAATGGACAGAGATGGGCCATGTCCTTAGAGCAGAAGATCACTATTGGAAAAATGTCAGTTCTCTGCAAGTATTTAATCAGGTTTCTGGCAAGGTGAGTAATAATGCAAGGAGATTTGTTGAAGAAATTTTGTAGACTATTTTATATAAAAATTAAGCAATGAAAGCAAAAAAACAAACATGACCTCTTGAAAATGTCACAGCTGGTTACTTAAGATAAATTGACAGTGCACATGACAAGGATAGGCCTACCACAGCAGCAAATCAAAAGTAAATAAATACATATTTACAGCTAACCAGTTTTCAACAACTCACTGGGGTAACTGGCTTGCTTAGTGGGGGTGGGGGGGAGAAACCTTAATCTTTACCTCACATCATATACACTAACTGCAAAAAGGATAGGGCCCCAAACACTTAACCAGGTCTGGCACCAGATCAGGTACCATTCAGCTTCTAAAAAATAATATACAAGGTGAACCTTGTGGCTGCGAAGATTTCTTCCATAGAAGCTACTAGAAGAGTGACAAGTTGGACTTCATCCAAAGCACAAATGTTTACTCCTCTAAAAACAGGTAAAAAAATAATGAAACTTGTAGGTAGTAAATAAGAAATTAAGTTTCCACATCAGATATACTAGTCATACATATGGACTCTGGACTCATGCTGAAGTACAGTTCTCTAGGATAAACATTCACACATACCCTTATATTTATGTAGAGAAGCAGAAAGCATTTTCAAACACACTAAAAGTCAATAACAATAGAAAACATGAGCATTAAACAGGGCTAAAGCACTAAGCAATTTTTTTTATTTTTTAGTAGATAAACTTTCCTCAGCTTATTAAAAAGAAGTCAAATAAGAAATATGAGCTGTTAATATTAAGTGAAGAACTCACAGATAAGAAATAGGCTGACAGTGGATATGTGCCCCACTAATTTTATAGTTGAGTATACACACTTCAGCTTCCCTCTGTCAAACTACAAAGGTTGACCCAGAAGAGTGATTCTCTTCAAGCCATGTTTATACATTTAACATTCACAATAAAAGAATCTCCAGTCCTTTAATCAGCAGCCTTTGGTTCCCAGTTCTAATGATATACAGTTGCTAGGGGTGAATGAGCCATGTAACAAACAGAATTAAAGACCCAGATCTGAAGTCAGGTCCATGGTGGTGGTGGTTCTCACCCTTGGCAGCTGAGCTATTTGGACCCTGCTAGGGCACCGTCTGTCACAACTGTGTGAAGTCAGAGGCAAAAAGGTAGGAAATGTTCACCAGCTGCAATAGGTCATTTTTTACCAGCTGCAGATGGTTCTATGGAAGGAAGTAAAATAGAGGGGTCTTAGTGACTGGGAAATCATCCCCACCAGCTTCTCCAGAGATGGATGAGGTCTCTGTCTAACTTGGAGCAAGGCCTGCAGAATCACTTTGGGGAGAGTCCAAGTTCCTCTAGGCTTGCTGACATTCTCCATCCAAACTCCCCACAGGCCTGTGGTGTATCTTACTACACAACCTCTCACAAGTCCTGGATATTTGAGGTGTAGTGATTAATGATGCAAGATGGCAACTCACAGTCTCTTACCTATCTTAGAAGTCTCTACAAAATCACTATATGTGCTTGGCCCTCTGTGGGTGCCTGACAGGTACTTACCAAAATAGATTGTACTGAATGGTCATACTCTTTTATCATGAAGAAATCCAGATCAAAGATTTTATTTTGTTGTTATTTTCACTTGGTTTGTTGTAGTTGTGTTTTTTATTTCACTGTAGGATTTTCCAGTGAGGAAATATATAAAACAGAAAAAGCTGAGCTTTATTTGCTATTAGTAGTTCTATTGTTTTAAACCCCCTTGCATTGTTCTAAATTCCTGTTTTAATTTTGAACAAAAACAAAAAGAGCTTTGTATTTACAACACAGCCAGGGTGATGGACTGCTCCAGAATTAACAACAAAGCCTGGCTTTGGTAAGGTGATTAAATAATAAAATTTCTTTGGACATCCATAATATTTCTTTCTGCTTCAATCATGGGCACTTTTCTCACCTATCTTAAAACATGCCTTCCTTCGGACAAGACTCTGACATCTTTCACCCAACTCAGTTTGTTAATCAGTGTAATGGGGTTGTGGGAAAATTTTTATCTTAAGGTATAACTCTACAGCTTTACTGGGAGGCTTAGCTGCCTGGACAAGCAGTTTTGGAGCTGAGAGAGGCCCTAAAGAGGGCCTTTGTTCCATCAGAGCTTATAATTTTTGTCAGTCAGCCTTGTCCTTGTGAAGTTTTGTTTCATTTTTGTGTGCTTTCCAATTCTACTTCTTTAGGCTCTCCATACATCTGATCTGATGCACTATTGCTTCCCTGGGTAAAATATGAATGGGATTGCTAATGATTTAATGAAGGTACTGCCAGGGAGTGATTAACTGCCTGGGAAGAGGCAAGCAGAAGGTGTCATCAAGGACATCTGCGCATGTAAAGAGTTAATGTATTTTCAAAGACTGCCTCCCCTTAGGAGAATAGCCCTAGCTTTGAAGGAGGGAATAAAAAAAATCCAGGTGTGCCTGAAGGGAAATGCCAAAGAGGCTGCTTTTAGGAGATATTGAACTCCAGACTTTAAATGATTTAAATGCAATCCCCATGTGTAGCTGCTAAACCAAAGCACCTCACCCCAGGGAAGAGATGAGAAATTTTGAGGGCGATTGAGCACTGAGAATTCTCATCGTGGTTTAGCAAAAAGTGACTTAGCACATGTGTTTCCATAATTAGGAAGAGTCAGAGTGCTCACTGGCTCTGAAACAGAGTCACTGGTGTGACATCTATTGTGTCAGTAGAAGAGGCAATCAGATGAGGCAGAAATGGACACCCTATGCCTCTGCAATCTGCTAATGCTCAAGACAGCTTTTACTCTGGGAATAGTTGTCTGAGTTGGGCATCCAAACTAAGATTATTCATTGCTTTTTTTTTTAATTAAGTGTTTATAGCTAACCAGGGAATGAAGAGTGAGGTGAAATTCTTATTAGATAACTAGCCTTTCTGTAGCATTTACTAAGGGACCTGGGGTTTTACATACACATCTCATGAATCTTCTTGGAAAGGGAAAATGGAATAGATTTTGTGGGTGGGCAAAGGGTGGGTGGGAATGGGAACAGGAGGTTTCTGATGGGGATGGGAGAGACATAGGAAGAAAGTACTGGAAGAGATGACTGGAATTGAGGAACATTTGAGGATTGGTATAGAAACCTAGTACAGTAGAAAATCTCTAGAATTTATGACAATGACCCTTGCAGTCACATGGTTAAGAACATGAACTGGCATGAACTACAGAACTATAGAGCATGAACTGGCCATCTTCTATTACTAGGCAAAGCTCCCAGTGAAGGGACTAGAACATCAATCCAGCCACAAAGCCTTCCATCTACAATCTGTTCTGAGTAGGAGCAGATACAGAGATCTACAGCCAATACTAGGCAAGCCAGGGGAACTCTGCAGAAAAGAATGAGGAAAGATTGTAGGAGCCAAAGAAGACAATGAAACCATGTGAACAGGGCCCACAGAATCAACTAAGCAAGAGACATAGGGGCTCATAGAAGCTGAAACACCAAACACAGACCCTATATGGGCCTGAACTAGGTCCTCTGCAATATACCTTATGGTTATATAGCTTGATCATCATGTGGGACTTACCATAATGGGAGGGAGGTGTCTCTGACTTTTCTACCTACACTTGGGTCCCTTTTCCTCCTACTGTGTTGTCATATTTAGCCATGATGTGAGGGTTTGTGGCAGTCTTATTGTACTTGTTAGGCCATGTTCTGTAGGTATCCCTAGGAAGCCTGCTCTTTTTTTTTTTTTTTTTTTTTTTTTTTTTTTTTTGTCAAGGGAAACTGTTGTATATTTTGTTTATGTTCTGACAAATAAAGCTTTCCTGGAGATAAGAGTGCAAAGCTAGCCAATAGCTAACTATAGAGGCCAGGAAGTGGTGGTACATACCTTTAATCACAGTATTTAAGAGGAAGAAGCAGTAGGATTGAGAGTTTAAGAACATCCTGAGGTACATAAGGCTGAACATGTCTAAAAGAGAAACAGAGCCTAATGGTAGTGGTGAATACCTTTAATCCTGGAACTAGGGAGATGGAGACAGGAATATAAGATGGATAGAGACAAGATCTAAATGCCCCATTTGGTCTGAGAATTCAAAGAGTTAAGATTCTAGTGGTTGTTGCTCTGCTTCTGTGATCTTTCAGCTTTCATCCTCAATATCTAATTGTGTTTTTCCTTGTTTTTAAGACTAATTAGTATCATGATTCAGGAAACAGAAGCAATTGATCTTAGCAAAAGCAGAGTTGGCAGGAGGGATTGGGAGGAGGGCAGAGAGGGAAAACTGTGGTAGGATGTAATGTATAGGGAAAAAAAATAAAAGTTTAAAGAAGAAGAAGAGGATCTAGTCATGAGGTAAGCCACACAGTGGTTGTTTTTGCTCATGTAGACAGAAAAGGTTATAGATATGCAGTAAAGCAGATTCAGGGAAAAAATATCTTCTAAATGTGTTATAGTGTATATAACAATGTGCATAGGCTTAAGGGAGAAAAATGAAATAAAAGGATAGACAATGATGAAAATAAATAAATATACAAATAATTTTAAAATGATAAAGTTTTAAAGGAAATAATATTTTTTTTAAAAAAAGAATAAGCAATTTAGAGGTGGGAGATGCACAGGGAGTCTGGATTCTGTATGTTATTATGTTGTATTTGAGGTTTTGATTTATTATGAACAAATTATAGCTGCTGAGAGACACTGTATTATAGAAAATGCTAAATAAAACCAATCTGTATATTTTTTAAAAATGCCTTAACTTCAAAATGAAGTAAAAAATAAATTCTGTTGCATTGGAAAAGAAATTATGCCGTATTTCCCACAGAAAACAAAAGGCTATGGATTCATTTAAGGTTAAAGAGAATCAGTTTTCATCAGGGAAAACTCTCTGAAAATCCTGACTACAGACAAGAAAAAATAAAGTTAGAAAAACTACTATACAGGTGACATATATTTTACCTGATCATCCAAAAAACAGACAATCATCATTGTCTGGCTTGTGTATAATGCACAGTCCATACTTGTATTAATATAGATTTTTTAACCTCTAAAAGTTAATGTGCTTTCAGAACAAAGGCACTAGACACCAGTGAAAACAGGTGACCCAAGTGATCCAGCCTGTCAGAGTCTTTGTAGCAGTTTCCTCAGAGTTCTGCATCCAGAATAGCTTCACGGCTGCTGGCTAAAATGGTCCAGCATTACAAACTATTCTCGCAAGGACTTGACCATTATCCTAATTTTTTCAGGGTTCCCCAAAGTTGCCAGTACCCTCGGACAACAGAAATCAGTCTGGAGGACATAATGCCCATATTTCCAAAAAACAGAGTGGGTAGGTTTTGGTCATTCATTAGGTTATAGATGATTTTCATTGTTTAGGGGGGTTAATTACAAATTGGTATTGGTCATGGTCAGAAAAAAAACTGAACAAAGATATTAGATTACTAGAACTTTTTCTGGAGAGAAAAATGGGAGATATAATAGAGTAATGCTGAAATAAAAATATGGATTGTTGACTCTACTTTTGAACAACCACTAGTCTCAAATATTTTACATTGGTATAGATTTTCATATATTGATACAAATTTAAGGTTATTTTTGTTATTCCATAGATATGTTTCTACTCTTTTATAAAGCTCTGCAATTATGTAGCTTATTTTAAAATGTAATATAAGGTTCTAGCCCTTGAAATTTATTATTATAAAATGTGTAGGATAAGTAAAAAATACAGGTTAGGAGCTAGTCACCAATACCAATCAAACTTGAAGTTATGTTAGGTATTTTTATAAGGTTAAACAGATGTATTTTAGATAGATAGATGATAGGTAGGTAGATAGATAGGTAGATAGATAGATAAGTAGGTAGGTAAATAATGTTCAAACGTTTCAAAGACCTGCAGAATATAGCATTTAAAATGTTTTTTAATATGGGGTTTTTATGACAATGAGACATGTCTGCTCCTGGCAGTACCAGTTTACATTAGAGGAGATGATGGACACTAAGAAAACTCCATATTGAGTTTGCTTTTAATGTGGTAAAACTAGACATTTAGACAAGAAATTGTTCTTGTCTTGACTCCTGACAATATGCTGCAGGAACTAGACAAGCAAGACACAGATAAAAGGCTATTAAACTCTGCTAAGTTAAGGCAGAACAATCCTATAAAACTCTGACTTCCTAAAAAAAAGTCTTTCAATATTCTAGTAGGCCTGTAGGCCAAGAATTAAATGCCCCAATGTTGCAGAGGAAACATGAGTCTTTTCTTTCTATTTAGACAATGCCTGATAATTGTTCATACTATATATAGTTTTCCTACAATAGAGTTAAAAATCTTTCCTTTTTATTTAGATAAAGATGGGGAAATGTTGTGGAATGATCTTTTTGTATATAGTGAATATGTCTGTTTGACTGGTTTATTAAAAAGATGAATGGCCAATAGCTGGGCAGGATTTTCCAGTGTAGAGAGAAAGGTAGAAAAAAGAAGGTTACAGTCTCCAGCCTGACTTAGAGAGGGAAAAATTGCAGGAAGACAGATCAGTGTCATGAGTCATGTGTCTGGCAACACATAGATGAATATGAATGGGTTAATTTAAGTTATATAAAAGCAAGTAGGATGATCCTAAGCTATTAGCTGAGCTTTCATAATTAATAAAAAGTTTCCATATTGTGATTTGGGAGCTGGCTGGTGGGACAGAAAATTACACCTACAGGTAAGTGTAGTTTTCACCCCTGAAGCAGGAAACTTATCTTAGCAACAAACAGACACTATAACAAAACACTACAACTAATCAAAATGCAGAGCTGTAAATCTCACTCCCAGCCGATACTTATGCAACATAACTATGGCACCAATGGCTCAGGAATCATGGCAGAAGAGGGAGCTAGAAAAAAATAAAAGCCAGAAGAACCAGAAGTTTTTTGTGAAAACATGTCTAGATATGTCAGAGAAGTTTTATCTGTGAAGTCTCACCAGCATGGCTGCCTAAACATGAACTGAACATGAATAATGATACTAATAGACATGTTAATGGGGAAGGGAGGAAAAAGTTGAGGAGGCCTCACATCTATACAAAAACTACAACTGAAGAATGCTGAGTGGTAGAAATAGTCTTCCCCAGGAAAGAGCACAACGATTAGTTATTCTTACCAAAAGGTCAGCCCCGAAACAGGTGCATACAAGTACATACTAGTAGTAGTATATGGACCAAACAGAGTATAATTTTTATTTAGGAATGTATATGTTCAAATATATATACTAAATATATACATATATATATAACAATAATTAAAGGAGGCATAAATTTTAAAGAGAGTAGGGGAAGTAAATAAGAGTATTTGAAGGAAGAAAATAGAAGAAAATAAAATGAAATTATAATCTCAAAGAATAAATCTTTTTAAAAATATTTAGAATCATAAATCAATCAATATTTTTTTGAATCTGTCTTGCAATGGACTGAGCTAATTCTATAAATGGAAAACTCAGAAAAAATAATTATGATCCCATGAAAGCTGATGCTTATTCACTGCAAGGGTTTGTTTTTTTTTACTGAGTATTTGCTATGCTCAGCAGCTATGCTGACACCCTACCCTGTCTTCCTCTGTGGAAGACAAAGTTTGGGTAAGAAACAAGAATCACAAAATTGTGACCCTTTAGAAATAAGTTGATATAGTACATTTGAAAACCATTTAAGCAGATCTAAGGCACAAGTACAGACTAAGAAAGTATTTAGTGTCTACAGAATCCAGTCTCCTGGTTCTCAGATCAGAGATTCTGTGCTAAACAAAACAAGAATCAGTAAAGAAAACCTGAATGTTTATATTATTAAACCCAGTTGTCTCTGAGATTCTATTTCCTTCTTTCCAAAGCAACCCAGAAGCTGAAGTGGAGCGAGGGGGGAGCAGGCAGAGACTGACCAACCAGCAAAGTTTTTCTTTTCTCAGCCTACATGACTTTGCCTCCAAAATGTTCTCCATCTTCCTTCCTCAAATGCTTATCCCAGCACCCACAGGTGCTTAAGAAAATATTGTTTTAGGCTCTAGGAAGCCCTGTATCCTCAGTCTTGTCTTCCAAGTTGCTAGAACCACAGTGTCAGGAAAGAATCGGGACTGCAAAAGAATGATGCACCTTGGCCAGACAAAGCACAGTGTTGCTGGGAAGAGAGATTTATAGTCATTTTGACCTCATTAAAGCTTCTTCACTCTATACCTTTTTATACATTTCTCAAAAAAAAAAACCTTTTGAATAGTTCCAAGTCAATGCTTTTAGAAGATACTTTGACCTATTTTGTCTTTCTGTTTTAAAAAATAGGACAACTCTATTTTCTTCTAAGACTTCATGAGTGCTTTTGCATTTCTTCTAAGAACTGGATGGTTTAGTATATGATGGTGGAAAAGTTATGCAGTTTGAGAATAAAATATATTACAGAAATGCAGGCTACAGATGCATAAGTCACGTGTGGGTTAACATTAGTGCTGTGTATAGTGTATATAAACATTCAGTAATATGTACTTTAAACTCTGTCAAAGTATTTCTCTATCTATCCTTTATTCTTCTGTCCCCCCAATATATATCCTAGCTATCTCTTCATAATATCCCTCTTCCCTTATTTCTTTTTTTTTAACATGGAGTGGTTTGTGGAAAATGCATTAACTCAATACTCAGAATAAAACAGTAACATTCGATGCATGAATGTGCAGAAATCATGTTGAACTTTGTTCATTGACAGGTCCATTCCTAGTTTAACGTACAAGTTCAGCTCCTTGATGACAAATTGCCACATTCATAATGCACTTCTTGAATAGTCACATACTTCTTATAAATATAACACCCTCTATCTCCCTATCATGTTTTTTATAAAGTGTGGGGTTTCAAAATGGCATAAGACAGTCTTTTAATTTCCGTGTCAGAATGTGATGACCTGTTGTCTTAGAGTCAGTCAGTCAGAGATAAAAAATGGCATTCTTGGATAAGCATTTTAGCTCTGGGTTAAACCACAGTGTTAGAAATTACTGGAACACAGATCATCTTGCTGTGAAAGAATTCAACCGGGCTCAACCTACGGCAAAGTTAAATTAGTAGAATGTTTATCTTTCAAAGTGTTCAATTGGAGTGCTCAAATTTTGATGCATTTTAGTTGGATACTAATTAGCAACTGGCTGACTGCTAAATGGACTGTCACCTTTCCTTTTGACAACTTACTAAAAATTAGCCTCTATGTGATTTGAACATTGGTGAAATGGGTTGGGAGGGCTGCAGCTGAAGATGGGATTTCATTTGGTGCATTTATTTGAGAATTTTTAATATGCTGATGATATTTAAGGACTTCAGTAAATGTAAAAGAGGGGAAAGGTTGGGAATGACAGACAGTGAGTTCTGCTCAGCAGGCGTTGACTACATAGTCAAAGTATAAATGACTCTCATTCCTTTTAAATGTTAATAAGCTTCTGCACTAGAAGGGATTTCATATGTAGTTGCTATAATATCAAATATTGGCCTATTCTGTGGTTTTCTAAGGTATAGCTGGTGTTTGAATTGCAGTTAGTGTTAGGAAAGAAGAAATCCAAATCCAAAAGAGGTATTTAAATATGAATATTTTTAAAAAAAATGTTATTTGGGGGAAGTAAACAGAAAATAGTACGTCCTTCACAAAAAATCTTTTCTTACTGCATTTTCATACGTAATTTAATTTTCTTCTGTCATGGCAGTATTTATTTTATTGGTAAAAATTACATAAAAGCTGAGAATGAGTTGGGGATAATATAAACAAGACCTCTTCTTTTCAGTGCTTACAAAGGTGATTTTTCTAAGTATAACTGTGATATTTCAGGTTTGGCTCTCAAAGATTCACACACTCTTCTGACTTCTTAAGCAGAAAATGTCAAAGGAACAAAGCAACATGAGATATGGTGACATTAATTTGGACCTAAAAACTAAATAATATTTATTTTGACTTCTAAAAATAGTGAAACATATCTTGGGCAAAGTTTAATATTAGAATTATAACAATTTTTTACATTGACATGCTATATTCTTATTGTACCTATGTGTGTATGAAGGGATCTAGATGTTAAAAATGATTCCCCGTCAAACCATTTGGGATAAAATATATTAGAAAAACACAGATTTCAAGAACTTACCTCTTTGGTTTGAGTAAAATAGAAAGTTAGAAATTTATCGCTGTTGACCTTTATACTGATCACTTCCTATAAGACATTTTTAGTAGTATAATCTTATCTCTCAAACTCATACCTATGGCATTGCATATGGTTTAGTCACAGATTTGTCACTGATAAAAAAAAAATCATTCAATACACAGGATAAAATGAGCAGGACAGAAAACATAAATTATGAGATCATAGTAAAGGTACATCTCCAATGAAATATGGATGATGATGATGTGTTTTGAAACAAAATAACATGTTAAAACTTGCCTTAAAAGAATGTGGTCCTATAATTTAAAATAAACACTAAAAAAGAAGGCAGTGAATAGGCATTTGTTGTATCTAAAATTAAGCAGAGTTGAAACAATGCAATAAAGAACTATGTAGATGAGAATGAAGGCAAACAGTGACAGGATCATGGTGTTTCCATTTCATACCCTAGAAAAGACTACAGAGAGTCAGATTAAGCTTGTTTACAGCCCAACTCATTCTAAGATCTAAAACAAGTTGCTTTCAAGTCCCATGTTATTTCAGGCCCAAGATTAAGGCTCCTAAAGTTGGACGACTATAATATTTCCTAAGACCTAGTTTAATTGCTTTTCTAATGGACTGACTGCACTCACCCACACTGTGTGATAAAAGAATGGACTTCTTTTAGAGAAAAACTATTCTCATATCAATTGTTGGAAGAAGAGGCATATCCTGAGATACACAAGGAAGATTTAGAAGCCAGTTAATGACCCAAAGATGTGAGAAGAATGGGCTTTCTACAGACAGATGATTAAAAGGACAAATAAATTTCCAGTCAGCTCAGCCTTATGAAGATAACCATGAAAATTTTACAAAATCTAGGACCAGAAGAAATTACAGATAAGCAAAAGCTACTTCTAGATATCAGACTGGATCAATTACATCTTGAATTTGAGAGCTCTGTGAAAGATCACATTTAACATTGATATCATGTTCTGTGTCACATATCTATTCTGTCTTTATCAAGCATTACAAAAGCAGCCATTAAAGCACATAAAAGGTGAAATTGTAAAACAAGGACATGGCAAATGCACCAAAGCAAGTGTTGATTACAGAGAAGAAAGAGATGCGACAAAAGCAACATGATAACTTTCAACATTGTTGGCATCAATTTGTTCCTTAGTTCCACTGGTAAACACTGTTGTTCTTCTACTGTTAACTTTTATGCAGGGCATGGGTTCAGAAAGCTTTAGCTCATGTGTCAAATATAAATAATAAGTTTGTGTTCTACAAGCTAAGAGTATATTTATATACATACATTTCGGGGGGGGGGCATGCATGTGTGTGTGGAAACTAGAGTTCAATGGCAAGCTTCTCTACTTTCTTCCCTTGGATGTTTTGAGACAGCCTCTTCCTGACCCTGGAACTTATCTACAAGTTTGACTGGTTTGCCAGCAAGCCAGAAGCACCCTCTTGTGCACATTCCTTGGTGTTGCAGTGATGCCTTGTTTTTTTTTTTTTTTTTAGGTAGGTACTGGGGATCATACTGAAGCAACTAATTTATCTATGGTCATGTCTTTCCAGCCCTATATTCATACATTTTTAAAAACAGTACTAAGAAAGGGTAGGGGGGCAGCAAAATAGAAATAAATGTATTAGGGCTGCAGTATCTAAAATATGTATTATCTGAAACACGTCATTAAAAAATACTATTTTCTGATTTACAGCCTCATTTCCCTTATTTTGTATATAGGCTTTACTGGCATAAAGCAAAAGAAAGGATGTCTAGGGGGCATAAGAATGACATGAGTGTGAATATTCACTCAGGGAAATCACATGAGATAATGGGAGAACATTTGTGCCTTTACCAATTTGACACATTCTTAAAAAGATAACCTAAATAAAAATGGACTGGACCAAAGGCTGCATATCAATTGTAAGACATTAGTCACTGGAAATAGAAGTTCTCTCTAGATGACCAATTTCTCTCTAATTTCCAGGGAATGAAATTTAAAATGTGTTGAAAAGTGATGTAAGGGATATTGTGGCAAACTGAAGGAAAACACACACACACTCCATATAATTGTTATGGCTTTTTTTGGATTTCTTTTCAAATTTTGCTCAAAATTTGTTAGCTCCCAAGAACAAGGAAAGACACCATTTTTTTTCCTCTGTATATGAAAAGGAAAGACACTGGCTGCAATGGATTAGACAAAGAGCAATGGAGGCATAGCAAAGGACCAAAATAGATTTCAAAAGATGTTTCTTCCCTGCCTTACCTCTACCTTGAATTCAGACATTGCTTTACACGTGACATGGGCTCCAAGCCAGCCAGTAGAACATATGAACTATAGATTGGTTCGCTGTCCTTGTCCTCTCTAAAACGTGTCTGTTAATTCATAAAGACTCAAGGGGCAAGAGGAAGAAAAGTGTGCTTGTTTAGAAAGCAGAGCCCCCTGGTTCCAGGACCAGGGGCTGTCTGTGGAGCTTGTCCCCATACACTCTGTAGCAGACAGAGATAAACTCGGGCTGCCAAGGTCCCCCCAGCTGCTGCTGAGGGATTTTGCACAACCATCCACCTCCAACAGATCAAAAGCATAAGACTGAGGACTCTTAAAGACAGACTCATACTCCACCAAAAGGTGAGAAGGGTTCAGCAGGCCCCAGTGCCTGAATCCTTGACAGGGAAAATTGTGTTCCAGTCAGGTTCTGGTTCCCGGACCAGGGGCTGTCTGTGGAGCTTGCCCCCACACACTCTGTAACAGACAGAGATAAACTTGGTCGGTCAGGGTCCCCCTGGCTGCTGCTGAGGGAATTTGCACAGCCACCTGCCTCCAACTGATCAATCAGAGGATTGAAGACTTGAAACCCAGTGCCCTGCCCAGAGCAGAGGTAGAGATTGAGCAAACCCTTTATTCAGAGGTGACACACAAGCCCGCATGCCACAACTGACTAGGAGACACCTAATCGTGAACCACTGAAGCCATGGGCAGACACCAGTGCAAAGATATATATAATAATGTAAGGAACAAACAAGATAACTCCAGAAGAAAGTGGCGGTCCTACAACTACAAAACCTGAACTGAGCAATAACAAGGAAACAGAAGGAAGCAACACCAAAAATTCCTTTATGATAATCATCGAAGCTCTCAAAGAAGATATGAAAACATGCCTTAAAGTAATAGAAGAAAATACAAACAAAAAATGGGAAGAGATGAACAAATCCATGAAAGAAAAGCAAGAAAAAGTAAACCAAAAAAATGAAAGAAACATGGCAGGAACTAAAAACTGAAATAGAAGCAATAAAATCGGCACAAAATGAGGCAAAGATGGAAATAGAAAATCTGAAGAAAAAAGCTAGAACCACAGATACAAGCATAACCAG
>PVIH01000518.1:178905-271393 GCA_004025045.1 Sigmodon hispidus
AGCTCAAATAGATATATCAGTCAAAGAAAATAGTAAAACTAAAAAAGCCATAACTCAAAATGTTCAGGAAATCTGGGACACCATGAAAAGACCTAATCTGAGAATAATAGGAATAGAAGAAGGAGAAGAATACCAGCTCAAAGGCACAGATAATGTTTTCAATAAAATCATAGAAGAAAACTTCCCTAACCTGAAGAAGAAAATGCCTATAAAGATACAAGAAGCTTACAGAACACCAAATAGATATGACCCCCCAAAAAAAGACAGCGCGCCACATTATAATCAAGCCACAAAACATACAGAACAAAGAAAAAACATTAAGAGATGCAAAAGAAAAGGGCCAACTTACATATAAAGGCAGACTCATCAGAATAACACCTGACTATTCAATGGAAATGATGAAAGCTAGACGGGCTTGGTCAGAAGTTAAACAGATGCTAAAAAAGCATGGCTGCCAAACTAGAATACTATACCCTGCAAAATTATCAATCACCATAGATGGAGTAAACAAGATATTTCATGACAAAGTCAGACTGAAACAATATCTATCTACCAATCCAGCACTACAGAGAGTATTAGAGGGAAAACTCCATCCTAAGGACCCCAGATACAACCATGAAACCACAATCAATCAATAATTCCACAGAAAGGCAATACAAACAAGTTACTACCAAAATAATGGGAAATATCAATCAAGTCACTAATTTCCCTTAATATCAATGGACTCAACTATCCTATAAAATGTCACACACTAACAAGATGGATACAACAACAGAAGCCATCCTTCTGTTGCCTACAAGAAACACACCTCAACCTCAAGGACAGACACAGGCTTAAAATACAGGGCTGGGAAAAGATTTTCCAGTCAAATGGTCCTAAGAAACAAGCAGGGGTTGCAATCCTAATATCTAACAAAGTAGACTTTAAGCTAAAAGCAATTACAAGGGTCCAAGATGGTCCCTACGTGTTCATCACAGGAAAAATTGGTCAAGCAGAGATTTCAATCTTGAATATTTATGCCCCTAATATAAGGGCACCTAATTATGTAAAAGAAACAATGCTAAAGCATGAATCCCACATCAATTCTTACACCCTAATAGTGGGAGACTTCAGTACCCCACTTTCAACCCTGGATAGGTCAAACAGACAAAGACTCAACAGAGAAATGAGTCTAAAAGAGGTTATGATGCAAATGGATTTAATAGATATCTACAGATGCTTCCACCCAAACACAAAGGAATATATATATTTCTCAGCTCCTCATGGAACTTTCTCCAAAATTGACCACATAATTGGTCATAAAGCAAATATCAATAGATACAAAAAAAGTGGAAATAATCCCTTGTAACATATCGGACCACCAGGGCCTAAAGTTAGAGTTCAACAACATCAAAAATCAAAGAAAGCCTACCAACTCATGGAAACTAAACATCACTCAGCTGAACCATCTCTGGGTTAAGGAAGAAATTAAGAAAGAAATCAAAGTCTTCCTAGAATTTAATGAAAATGAATCCACAACGTATCCAAACTTGTGGGACACAATGAAAGCAGTCTTAAGAGGAAAATTCATAGCGCTAGATGCCTACATAAAAAACCTAGAGAAATCTCACACTAGTGACCTAACAGCTCAGATGAAAGCCTTAGAACAATTAGAAGCGAACTCACCTAGAAGGAGTAGATGGCAGGAAATAATCAAACTTAGAGCTGAAATCAATACAATTGAAACAAAAAGAACAATACAAAGAATCAATGAATCTAAGAGTTGGTTCTTTGAGAAAGTCAACAAGATAAATAAACCTTTAGCCAAACTAATCAAGAAACAGAGAGCATTCAAATCAACAAAATCAGAAATGAAAAGGGGGACATAACAACAGACCCCCAGGAAATGCAGAGAATTATCATCATACTTTGAAAATCTGTATTCCACACACAAAAAAAAATGGAAAACCTCGAAGAAATGAACAGCTTTCTATACAGGTACCATCTACCAAAATTAAATGAAGACCAAATTAGTTACCTAAACAGGCTTATAACCCTTAAGGAAATTGAAGCTGACATTAAAAGCCTCCCCAAAAATAAAAGCGCTGGTCCAGAAGGTCTCAGTGCTGAATTCTACCAGACATTCAAAGAAGAATTACTACCGTTACTCCTCAAACTATTTCACACAGTAGAAACTGAAGGAATATTGCCAAATTCCTTTTATGAGGCCACAATCACTCTAATACCCAAGCCACTCAAAGACACAACAAAGAAGGAGAATTACAGACCAATTTCCCTCATGAATATTGATGCTAAATCTCAACAAAATTTTAGCAAACCATATACAAGAATGTATAAAAAATATCATCCACCATGACCAAGTACACTTCATCCCAGAAATGCAGGGCTGGTTTAACATACAAAAAACTGTAAATGTTATCCATCATATAAACAAATTAAAGGAACAAAACCACATGATCATATCCTTAGATGTGGAAAAAGCCTTGACAAAATCTAACACTACTTTATGATTAAAGCCCTGGAGAGATCAGGAATACAGGGAGAATATCTAAATATAATAAAGGCGATTTACCAGAAGCTGACAGCCAGTATAAAACTTAATGGAGAAAAACTCAAAGCAATCCCACTAAAGTCAGGAACTAGACAACGATGTCCTCTCTCCCCTTATCTATTCAATATAGTTCTCGAAGTTTTAGCTAAAGCAATAAGGGAATGAAAAGAGATTAAGGGGATACAAATTGGAAAAGAAGAAGTGAAACTATCTGTATTTGCAGATGATATGATTGTATACATAAGTGACCCATAAAATTCTTCTAAGGAAGGGCTATGGCTGATAAACACCTTCAGCAATGTAGCAGGATACAAGATTAACTCAAAGAAATCAGTAGCCCTTCTATACACTAAAGATAGAAGAGCTGAAAAAGAAATAAGGGAAACATTACCCTTCATAATAGCTGCAAATAGTATTAAATGCCTTGGAGTAACTATAACCAAAGAAGTAACAGACAAAAATTTGACAAAAATTTTAAATCACTAAAGAAAGAAATTGAAGAGGATATTAAAAAAGGGAAAGCAATCCCATGTTCCTGGATAGGTAGGACCAACATAGTAAAAATGGCAATTCTATCAAAGGCAATCTACAGATTCAATGCACTGCCCATCAAAACCACAACACAATATTTTTTGGACCTTGAAAGAGCAATACTCAATTTCACTTGGAATAACAGGAAAGCCAGGATTGCCCAAACAATTTTGCTCACCAAAAGAACCTCAGGAGGTATCACCATCCCTGACTTCAAGCTATACTATAGAGCTACAGTAATAAAAACAGCCTGGTACTGGCATAAAAACAGACTTGTGGATCAATGAATTAGAACTGAGGATCCAGACATAAACCCGAAAACCTATGAAGACCTGATCTTTGACAAAGAGGCCCAAAATATTCAATGGAAAAAAGATAGTATATTTAACAAATAGTGTTGGCATAACTGGATGGAAGTGTGTAGAAAAATGCAAATAGATCCGAGCCTGTCACCCTGCACAAAACTCAAATCCAAGTGGAGCAAAGACCTCAACATAAACCCAGCCACTTTAAACTTGATAGAAAGGAAAATGGGAAATACACTTCTATGAATCGGCACAGGCATCCACTTCCTAAATATAACACCAGTGGCACAGACACTAAGACCAAAAATCAATAAGTGGGATCTCCTGAAGCTAAGAAGCTTCTGTAAAGCCAAGGGCACTTTCAAAAGGAAAAAATGACAGCCTACAGAATGGGAAAAGATTTTCACCAACCCTACAAGTGATAGAGGACTGATCTCTAAGATATATAAAGAGCTCAAGAATCTAGAGTCCAAAACCTTGAATAACCCAATCAAAAAATGGGGTTCAGATCTAAAAAGGGAATTCTCAGCAGAAGAATTACAAATGGCTGAAAGGCACCTGAAAAAGTGCTCATCATCTTTAGCCATCAGAGAAATGAAAATCAAAACAGCTTTTAGATACCATCTGACACCTGTTAGATTGGCTAAGATAAAAGACAAAGAGGACATGCTGGAGAGGGTGCAGAGCAAGGGGAACACTCCTCCATTGGTGGTGGGAGTGTAAGCTTGTTCATCCACTTTGGAAAGCAGTATGGCGTTTTCTCAGAAAATTGAGAATCAGTCTCCCCAAGAACCCAGCAATAACACTTCTGGGTGTATATCCTAAAGATGCACAGTCACACTCCAAAGGCATTAGCTCAACTATGTTCATGGCAGTGTTATTCGTAATAGCAAGAACCTGGAAACAACCTAGATGTCCCTCAACTGAAGAATGGATTAACAAACTGTGGTACATCTACACAATGTAGTACTACTCAGCAGTAAGAATAAATGATATCCTAAAATTTGCAGGCAAATGGATGGACTTGGAGAATATCCTCCTGAGCGAGGTATCACAGACTCAGAAAGATAAGCAGGGGATGTACTCACTCATTAGTGGACTCTAAACAAACAAACAAACAAGCAAAAACCCAAAGCATGCCCAAGCTGCAAACCACAACCACTGAACAGCTTGGGATCAGAAAAACCCTGGCCTGGACTGACTCCTTGGATCCCACTCCCTTAGAGGAACACCTGACTCACTCTTGAGGGAGGGGGGAGAAAACTGCATCTGCCAGGAGCGGAGACTGAACTAAGCAATATTGAGACAGTGGGATCATGGGACTGCCTGCCACCTGCCCAGGGATGGGATGGGGATTGCGGAGAATAAAGAATGATCTGATATGGTGGGAGGGGGAAGGGACCTTGAATAAGGATATACAAGATTAGAAAGTGTGACTTCTTTGTTCATAATAATAATAATAATAATAATAATAATAAAAAGAATTAATCCTAACCCTAACCCTTGCTATGAAAAAGTATCTAGTAAAATAAGTATTTTCTAAATCAAAAAAGAATTTATAAATAAATTAGAAAAAATAAAAGAAAGCAGAGCCCAGTTTCTTAAGACCCTCAGTATGATGAGGGCACTCAATGGGCCCACAGATGTAACATAGGAAGAGGTTTGGGACAGCCAGAGAATGCAGAAAATCTCTGTGCATTTTAAAATGCATGCTGACAATTGGAAAATAATTACATAAGGAAGAAATAACCTTACCAAGAACTCAGGCTTTGAGTCTCTGTGTGACTCTGACTTGTAAGGTCGGCTTAATAACAGTAAGCAGTATTCTGATATTACTGAACTAGTAATAGCAAAGTTGTTCAGCACAACAATTAGATGAATATTATTTATGCTTGTTCTCTCCTTTGTATCAGGCAAACTTCCTGGACATGCCAATTTTATCAACAGCAATTACAGAATTCATTCAGAATGTTCTGAGAGCAAAGAATGTGCTAATAATGATCTTGAAGGTTCTCACTGAAGGCACGCCTACCCCAATGATATGTTTCTCCCATCACAATATGGACAGGTTTTTAGAACTTGCAGTATATTGACAACAGAAACCTTTTTCATATGGCATATAATCCCTAAAAGTGCTCTATAAAGGAATCATTATTTTCATTGTTTTATAGAAGAAGAATCTGAAACTCAGAAAGGTTAAATACCTAAGGTCACATGGCTAGCAAAGGGGAGTTACCTCAAATAAAAGACACTCTCATCAAGTCTTCAATATATGTTAAGTCATTTGCTGGCTGTGTCCACATTGGATGTGTCATGTTAATTCTTAACCTTTGAGATAGAAGGAAGGAATGCCATTTCTAGAGAGTTAGTATGTTATTTAAATTTAACCAGGCAGGAATTATCATAGTCCAAGTTGGACCCCAAAACTCTCTGATCAAACACATGGAGTTTTCTGTGTCCCGTGCTAAAACAGTTGCTGACATCTGGTTAATAAACTGACAGATGATGACAAAGTTCCTGTCTCTTGTTACTTTTACTACTGAAGTTCAGCATCTATCATCAGATACACAATTAGCAGTTGCCACATGTGTAGGATAAAGCTGGAGTTCTCAACACGGAACACATCTCAGAAAGATGCTCACCAAATTAAAAGGAATTTGTGTTGATGTGCTATTTTCCCATGTGGTCTCCAGCAAGGCACACAGCAAATGGAATGCACTCAGCCATACTGACAGAAAACCAAGCCTTCCAAATGACTTGTGCATACCTGGCACTAAATCACCCATGTCTTCAGCATTGGTCATAGGACTGGAGTCCCTTTAGACTTATAGTTGGCTAAGGATATATGCTCAAGTTATCGTAGTTGTGGGCTGCAAAGGAAATGAGCTTAGCAACAGTTTAGCATGGTACTTACTGTGTGTATATGAACAAAGTTCAGCCTGATCCCAAAGCCTTGTGCAAGAAGCTTCTAAGGAAGCACTGGAAAGGATCCTTAATAGACATAGATAAAAATGGCTCTAAATAGATAATAGAGATTCTAAAAATAGCCTCAGAGGTATACTTTATTCCCTCTCGAAGTCAATTCAGCTTTTGGCTTACAGACTCATTATCCTGGCCATGGAAGACAGGCAACAGGTTTGGTTTTCTAGCATATTTGAGATGAAAACCTCATTCTGCCTTTGAATGGATTCTCACCTTGCATGAGTGTCTTTGCCATCTCTAAGACTCAGTGGCTCCCTCTGTAAAGTATTCTAACACCAACTTCCATGTGTACTCTTAAAAACGGATCTAAAATAATTGAATATTTGTCTTAGGAAGATAAAACAACTTGGAACTGCAGAGTAGAGGCTCAGCCAGAACCATTCTTCTAACCTTACTCTTAGTGTTGACCATCTATTAGTCATTAATTTTTTTCAATACTCCACTTTCCTCAATTGAGCAATCTGAATAATCAAAGCTATTGGGAATATTAGCTAAAAATATACTTGTAAAGCACCTTTCATAGTCCTCAGCACCAAGTTGTCCACAATAACACATCATATCCTTAAACCATTATTTTCCCTTACAGACACTGTTTCTCTTCAGCTGCAATATTTGACTTTATATTTGTTCATAATTTTCATACATGTCTAAGAATTAAAGTAGACTTCCTACAATTCAACATTACCCCATGGTGCTTGAACACTTTTAGCCATCACACTATGTGGACCTCCCATTAACATTGCTCACCTCTCAGCTCTACCAATGGAGCCAGAGAGCCCAATGAGCAAATTCTTACCAATGTTCATTATCACAGAAGCACTGAATAACTATGCTAGGCCTTGCTTGCAGCTTTCTAGTTTCTCACTTCACACTTCTTGTGGCAAATTATATTTGACTTTTGATTTAAAATCCAGGACACATGAGAGTAAAGCCTCAGTATAATCATGGTGATATAGCAGAGGCACGTGTTATTGGGACAGGAGGATTTTTCTTGTTTGTCATGAAAAATCCCCACTCAAACACATTCCATCTCCATCATCACCCACATCCCAGAGAGGTATAAAGGCTGACCTATCCAGACCATCATCAAAGCATAGCATTCAGAATATCTGTAAGAAGCAGAAGGTTACTATCCTGTTGGCTGTCACACAGTTAGACTTGGTTCACTGAGCATGAAATGAATGGGATGAAAAGCATAGCTCAGCAATAAAGTTTCCATCTTATTTCATCAAATATGTATTTGCATATTGCTTTGGCAAAGACATCAGGTTCTCCTGTTGATGAGCTAACACACAGTCTGCCCAGAGGAATCGTCTGGATTCTCACTATTGAATAAAAAACATTAACAGTAATTTTCAACATGAAACTCTGAGGGCTAGCAAGGTTATTCTTAAATCTTTTGGGTGTTATTTGGTTACTTAATTACAGAAACACAAACTTGGATTTAGAATGTGAAAAAGTTTGATAGCTGATTGCAATAGCATTATCAATTGCAGAGAAGTTTGAAAATGTTGCTCAACTCCGAGTAGGAAATCTCAAGTGTTTATGTTCAGTACTGCACTGAAGCCATGATTTTCATATGAATGAGGATATTAGAACAAGGATAGTGGATTGCATAGTATAAGGTACTTGATGCTTTCAACATATTGGAATTGGAATTCTTAAAATCAATGACATATTAAGGAATTATTTAAGCCTAACTCTTCCAGGCATTCTTCCTGATGCTTCCTCCCATACATTATTGTCACACTTATTCATAAATAATTTCCTCCTTTCATGCTTCCCAGTTAGACCACAAACCAATAGTGGCAGAAGGCAAATTTCATTGCTAAAAATCTTAATAAATGCTAAAACTATTAAATTCTATAATTCAACTTACTCTTAGAGATATGTAAATTATATATTAAAATTTACACTACCTAGTATATATTCTGAAGATTGGCTTTGGTTGCATATAAAATTGGTCTTCATAAATATTTAACAAATATCCTCATGTAATAGTTTTTAAAAGCACACAGAATCCTATTTTGCCCATGTGACAATGTGAATAGCCATGGGAAAGAGCCATGTGAAACACCCTCAGTAGATCTAGGAGACATTCTCCCTCTCAGAGCTTTGCTACTCTCTTCCCATACTACCGATTTCAGTTGTTCCTAATTTTCTCACACTATCAGCCCTTAGAAAATATGTGTGTGTCTGTATACTCAATATGCATATATACTATCCTGTGTATACACACACACACACAGAAACTTCAAGAAAGAAGGGTGGGGATAAGTACAAAAATGTCAGAGACTTGCAGATGTAAGCAGCATCACCGTCTCTTACTTTCCTGTGATGGGGATGAGCTGTTGTTCTGCTTCTTTCAGGAAATACTGTGCTGAATAAGCCCTTTATCTTCTCCTGCTACCTGAAACTCATGTCTTTTTCATTGGCGAAACTCAACAAGTGGCCGTTTCTTTAACATTTACTGTGATGTGGTATGTGAAACAATATAATGATCTTTTTAGGCTGTTATGTTAAAATTCATTGTTCTTTTTAAATTTTAACACCACCAATAGCAATATGTGACTTTATAATATCATATATTAGTCACCTGGAACTCTTGAATTAAATCATTATACACGGCTAAAATAACATTCGCATTACTGCTGTCTCATTGGAAAGTCTTAGGCCCTGGGAAAGTTCACTATAATTGATACAGATTTTCTAAAATTCTCATTTTTGCTTGGCAGCTCTTTTTTGTCACAAGCAACAAATGCTGTGAATTGTTTTTCTTGTAGATACAGGCACACTTCACTCATCTTTGATAAAACATCAAAAAATGCAATTCCAAATAATCATGATATATCTTATCTGCCAGCAGTTTAAGGAGGAAATTGTGTTTCATGAGGAAAGTGACTAGTTCAGATTATAACTTAAAAATCTGGATAAGTACATTTTCTTGAGACAACTATTTTTGATGATTCAGTATACATAAGTACTTTATGTAGACATGCTATTCTGTCAAGCATATTAATACAGGGGTAAAGATTTAATTATATGATTGAGGCTAAGACAGCATCAATTTCCCCTACTATGTTTTTGGGCCATTAGCACAAATGTTGTCACATGTAACACTAAATGATATCATAGTCCTACTTGAAAAGTAAGTACAACTTCATAAGCCCCCCAAAAAAAGTCTCATGTATATAAAAACCATGAATATGTAATCCATGTATATCAACAAATCATAGTTTGAAAAATGTTACATTATAACCTACTGTTTCAAAATTGTAGGTTCTAGGTGTGATCATCTGGCTGCTTGAAGGCTAGTATGTGTCATAAAACAACTAGAAACACAGCCCAATACATACACTCTTCCCACTTTCCCCTTCTCCTCTACCTGTTCTCCTCCTGAATTCTGACTATTGAATAGCATAGATCTTGGTAGTTTGTAACAGAACTTAGTTCTAAGCAAAGTACCAAATCCTTCAATAATGTAAAGATTAGAGATGTCTTAAGAGCTGACATAAAATGAAATTGACTTACACCAATACTTCTCCCAGCTATAGTGTTCTAAGAAAAGGCACAGGTTTGGAGAAGATAGTCTCAAAGCATATAATTGAAAAAGTATTACTGCCTAGAGTGGTATGAATTCTAAGTAACTGATTCACACAAGGATTTTACTCATGATCCTTGTACTAATTGAGTTTTTCCTTTCTCAAGAATATGTTGAAATTAAGTCCTGTTCCTCCTTTCTTCCTTCCTTCCTTCTTTCCTTCCTTCCTTCCTTCAATTCTTTCTTTCTTTCCTTCCTTCCTTCCTTTTTTCCTTCTTTCCTTCTTTCTTTCCTTCCTTCTCTCTCTTTCTCTCTTTCTTTTATCTTTATTCTTTTGTGAGTCAATGTGTGCTAGGTATATGGGTGAGGACTGGCTACCTCAACCTGGCAAGTCCTGCAAAAAGCATCAGCTGTAGCAGATGCACCCATTGTTAAATCGGTAAATGACAAAAGATACTGGAAAATAGCACAGCAAGAATTCAGTTGTGTATATCTTCTTTCTAAGGGTTTATCTGTTTTTTTTCCACATTTTCTTCTGTTATAATCCTGATTTCATTTAAAATACCCTGAAACTATATCTAAGTCAATCAGATACAAAAGGAATTTCTTGAAGTCATTTTCCAGTCAAGTCAAAAATTTCAATTCAAAGTCTTTAAACTTCACTCATACACCTGTCTTTGTGTTGAGCAAACAGACAGTCAGCTGACACACTCATGTTTATATATTTGTACCATCTGATTTTGTCAGGGAATTGGCAGACCAGGAACAACTATCACATGGCTACGGCTCTTCACACAACCTACACTGTCCTGAGAGAAGACACAGTGGACAGTTTAGACTAGTTGAGTTAAGTTACACGGCAGGCACTGTGCAAAAGATGCCCTGTCTCCCACAATACCAGCTTGCCTTTCTCCAGGAACTACATTTAAGGAAGTTCCTGCTAGAACATTCTGCTTCTGTAGAGTGTTTAAATGCTCCTAGCAGGAGGAGAGGAAAAGATCTCTTCCACTGAGACTACAGAAATGGATAGTTCGCAAAAGTGAAACATCCCCAGTCAGCTACCTGTGTTTGTGAGTGAGTCCTTGACCCAGAGGAATTTGTTAAATGTCCTGGTGTATTTTCAGACTCTTCATTTTTATGAAAGTTTTTTCTCGGGGCTGGAGAGATGGCTCAGCGGTTGAGAGCACCGGCTGCTCTTCCAGGGGACCCGGGTTCGATTCCCAGCACCCACATGGCAGCTAACAACTGTCTGTAGTTCCAGTTCCAGGCAAAACACCAAGGCAAATAAATAAATAAATAAAGTTTAAAAAAAAAAAAGAAAAGAAAGTTTTTTCTCTTGTGATTTCACAGAGCTGTTTTGTTTAATCCATCACTACCATCTCTCTTGCTTTTTTACCTTGGACTGTGTGTTGTATTTCATCTACCAAATAAAGACTGCAATAGTTACAGTCTTTGCTGAAAACTTGCTCAGCAGGATCTAAAGCATTTGCTGCTTCTGGTGAACCTGATAGAGTCCATCTTCCATCAGCTTCTCAGTTCCAAAATCAGCTTCGAGATTAAAGAATAAAAGCCTGATTCTGCTTGTCTGGATCAGCCTCCCATAGATTATTCTTCCCTGAAGATTCTGTTCTGATGGTAGAAACTTTTGGCCAATGATCCTCCATCAATTAATTTCAGTTACCCTCCTGACATCCTCATTCCAGATCCTTTGGCACAATAACTGATATCCATACACCACCATTTACAAAGTGCTTCCACACGGACATGAGGTAAAATAGACATAATATTTGTTATGATTCATGTACAGGATAAGAAATTTCATAAGCACTACTTAGCTGATCATCAAAACTCTCTTCAGGGTTTTCTTTTCCTAGTTTATACATGAAAAGAGAAAATAGCTAGTAAAGAAAATTTCCCTCATGATCTTTGAACAAGACATACTAAAATGCATCATCACCTCACCCCAGTGTCTGTTTCTTAGGACATGTGCAATGATCAGATATAATTCTATCTTTTATAATTGCCTTATTCATGTGTAATTCAGCAATATTGTTTTTAACGGGAGTGAGTCTTTTCAAAGATTCAGCTCATTATTGATGGAAACACAGTTCTCTGCTTTTGAACTCATACTTCTAGACCCTATCTAATGATAAATGACAGCAGTGTTATATAGCAAGTGCAAGGAACATAAACAAGCTTGGTTAAAACACAAAAACAAAACAAAACAAAACAAAAAACCACAATTGTCTTCACACACCAAGTTTCACCTGGTAGGTCCAGGTATGAACATGCATAGTAGGGGGTAACTATCAAGCTTCAGTAGAAGAGTTACAGATGTTTAGTAAATTTGATGTTCTTTTCTTGTGAGTATGCAGCTATTATTATGAATTAATCAACTTAAATTAGCAGAATGCATATCACCAGGTTTAATATATACCAGCATGATATGGAATATAGTTGTACCATGGAATCTGCTAACCATACATGAAAACCATTAAGAATTAAATGTTGCTTCTATATTAAACATGGACCAACTTACTCCTCTTATCATTTTTCCCTGAACAAGTAAAAATTTGCATAGTAGTTACACTGTAATACACATTATTACTTATGTGGTGATAAGTTATTCTTTATAAATATTACATAGGAAAAACTACACTAACGTTTTCTGTGAGAAACAGGTATTTTTGTCTAAGAAGGGGATATGGGATCCAATTTCCTGTGCATCATGCATTCCCAGGAGTGATTGTATAATGGAGGTATGCTGATAAGGACTTCGAATTGTGGCGCTCTCTCTCTCTCTCTCTCTCTCTCTCTCTCTCTCTCTCTCTCTCTCTGTGTGTGTGTGTGTGTGTGTGTGTGTGTGTGTATGTGTGTGTGTATGTGTGTGTGTGTGTGAGTGAGTGTGTTAGGAGAAAACTTTCACAAAGGCTTAAATCCATACTGAAATGAGATCAGAAGATAGAAAACTAGTGACAAAATGAAAATATTTAGAGTGCCTTATGACTGAAATATATTGGTTCATTCAGTCTTTGATTCCCCACTATTTATTGATCACCTTCTATGTTCTAAGCAAGATATATCCAAGGTGGTAAACAAAACCAGCAATAACCCTTCATCATGACCAAGTTCTCAGACTCAATGAAATCCTTGAAGAAATAAAAATGAAATTGAACCTATACCAGTGCTATACTGAAGAGATACATGGTGCTTCAATGTTATGTAGTCAGGAAGTTCAGGGTAGACATTCCCAAAGAAATGAAAGGATAAGGTAGTAACATAGAAGACAGCTAGATACAAGCAGAAAGTATTTAGGGACAGGGAACTACAATATGTAAAGACGGGCATGTTGGCAAGACAACAGAACTGACAGTGACTGAGTGACGAATAGGAACACAGATCTTACCAGCAGATTATGCATATATTGAAAGAAGAAATTTTGGTCTTTTTCTTAGTGCTGTCCTGAGAATCCAGAGAAAATAGGAGCATTCAATGTTTCCAAGGATATATAAGAATTAAACTCAAAGGTCAGGCTACTATGGCCTAAGAGTAGAGATGAGAGGTAAGCCAGAATTAAATATGATTAGATAGATCCAAGTAAGTCACTCAGCTGCATGTCAAAGACCTTAGGTCAAGCTTTGGCACCATTTAACAGCAGCTTGTCTGACATTTTGCAAATCACTGCTCTTTCTCTGTCAATAGATTCTTGTCAAAATCCTGGGTATAAATTAAGAATTTTTCTTCAATTATTATAGACCTTATGTTATCTGAACAAGTAGTATAAACTTTGTTTCTGTTGTTATGAAAACAAAGATATTAATCCCTTCCTGGTAGTACCATAGGATCCAATGAGATTGCAATTGTGGAAAGCTAATTCATAGGGGATATAATCAGCCCTCCACTAGTGTGTTTCACACCAGTTCTCTACCAATAGAGTTCACAAAAGCCATTGTCTCCAGACAGATTTTTAACCATCAATATCTGTGTTTTGTGCATGGAACTTATAGACAAGATTTAGCTTTAAACTTGTAGAGATCATCCTGCTTTAGTCTTCCAGGGAGCACAGAAGTAAGCCACCTAACTTAGCCTTTTCTCCCTAAACATGAAAACTCAGTCACTTTGCCCTATTAAAATTAACCTCCGATTCCTACCCCTAGCATCCATCAGGCAATAAATAGCCCAGCAATTGTGCATAATGCTACATCATAGCTGTGATTTACACAAGTAACTTCAAAGGTTTAAGTTATGTTTATGTCCCAGATTTTGCCATAGAATAAAGTTCCATCCATAGTGATGAAAGAGGCTACTTACCTTCAAATTTTTGTGTCAATATTCTTGGTAGAGGGAGGCATTTTGGGGTTAGGGAGAAACTTGGCACCAGGGAAACTCCCAGGAATTCACAAAGATGATCCCAGCTAAGACTCCTAGAAGTAGTGGAGAGGCTATCTGAACTGGCCACCTCCTGTAATCAGATTGACTATCTTAATTGTTATCAGAGAGGCTTCATCCAGTTACTGATGGAATCAGATGCAGTGATCCGCAGTCAAGCACAGGCCGAGCCCTAGCAGTCCAGTTGAAAAGAAGAAAAGGGAAGGTTTGTGCTAGCCAGAAGGATCATGATGGGGGAACCCACAAAAAGAGCTGGTCCAACGTAATGGGGCCTCACTGGTTCTGGATGGGCAGCTAGGGAGCCTACATGGGACCAACGTGGGCTCTCTACATGTATGTGATAGTTGTGTAGCTTGATTTGGGGGCACCTAGCAGTGAGTTCAGGACCTGTTCCTGGTACATGAGCTTGAATTTTGAAAACTATTCTCCATGCTGAGATGCCTTGCCTAAACCTGATATAGGGGAAGAAGCTTGAACTTACCTCAAGTTTATATGCCAAGACTTGCTGCAAGGAAACCCAAACCAATGTGTAAAGTAATCTTATAATAGTTGTTAAATTAATAATGTATAGTGAAATCTTGACTCAAAATTAACTTTTCTTTTTTTTCCACATACTTAAGAACACTTAATTTTTAATAAAAAAAGCCAAAACTGTACAATAGAAAAAAGAAAGTATCTTTAACAAATAGTGTTGGCATAATTGGTTGGTGGCAGGTAGAAGAATGGAAATTCTTATTTTTTGCCCATCACAAAACTCAAGTAAAAAATTGATCAAAAACATACACTTAAATCCAGTTACAATGAACCTTTAGAACAGAAAGTAAAAAGTAGCCTTGATTGTGTTGGCTCAGGAGAACACTTCCTAAATATATTACCAAGAGAACAGACACTGAGAACTACAATTAATCAATGAAACCTCCTGAAATTGAGAAGCTTCTGTAAGGCAATGAATATGATCAGCAAGACAAAATGACAGTCTATAGAATGAGAAAAGATCTTTACCAATCCTACTTTCCACAGAGGGCTAATCTCCAAATTATATAAATAACTCAAGAAACTAATCATCAAAAACCCCAAATAAGCCAAATAAATAAAAAATGGGGTACAGATATAAACAGATAATTCTTAACAGAATTCAGTCTCAAATGACATTCAGGAAAGTGTTCAGTATCCTTAGCCATCAATGAAATACAAGTCAAAACAACTCTGAGATACAGATACACTCTTAGATCTGTCAGATGGATAACATGAAAAACACTGATAAAAGCTTATGCTAGAGAGGGTGTGGAGAAAGGGAAACACTCCTCTTCTGCTGGTGGGAACATAAACTTGTATAACCACTCTGGAAAGCAGCATGACAGTTTCCCAAAAAACAAAACAAAACAAAAAACAAACAAAAAAAACAAAACAACAATAACAACAACAAAAAACCTACCTCAGGACCCAGTAATTCTACTCTTGGGCATATTTACAAAATATGCTTAAACATACTACAAGGACACTTGATTAACTATTTGTTTGGTTTTTTTTTTTCTTTTTCTTTTTTTTCCTTCTTCTTTATTTATTTTGTATTTATCAAGAAAAACAGTAAAAAGAATTTAAAATGCTGATAATTTAACAATAACTATAAAGAAGATAAAAATCATAAGCATGACTTATCAAGGGTGATAATGCAAATAAGATTGCTACACATATATTTACTTTGTGTTCAGCTTTCCCTCTGATTTTTTTTTCCATCCCTGTATATCCTTATTCAAGGTCCCATCCCCCTCCCGCCACATCATGTCATTTTTTTTTTCTCCACAACTCCCCATCCCCTCCCTGGGCAGGCACGGGACAGTCCTATGGTCCCACTGACCTAATAATGCTTAGTTCAGTCTCCACTCCTGGAAAATCCAGTTTTGACCCCCTTCCCTCAAGAGTGAGTCAGGTGCTCCTACAGTTGGAGTGGGATCTGAAGGGTCAGTCCAGGGTGTTTCTGATTCCAGGCTATTTAGTGGTTGTGGTTTGCAACTTGGGCATGCTTGGTTTTTTTCTTGTTTGTTTGTTTAGAGTGAGTACATCCCCTGCTTACCTTTCTTAGTTTGTAATACCTTACTCAGGAGGATATTCTCCAAATCCATCCATTTGCCTGCAAATTTTAGGATATCATTTTTTTCTTACTGCTGAGTAGTATTCCATTGTGTAGATGTACCACAGTTTGTTAATCCATTTTTCAGTTGAGGGACATCTAGATTGTTTCCAGGTTCTTGCTATTACAAATAATGCTGCTATGAACATAGTTGAGTTAATGCCTTTAGAGTGTGAATGTGCATCTTTAGGGTATCCATGCAGAAGTGGTATTGCTGGGTCCTTGGGGAGACTGATTCTCAATTTTCTGAGAAACCTCCATATTGCATTCCAAAGTGGCTGAACAAGCTTACACTCACAGCAACAATGGAGGAGTGTTCCCCTTGCTCTGCATCCTCTCCAGCATAGGCTGTCATCTGTGCCTTTTATCTTAGCCAATCTAACAGGTGTTAGCTGGTATCTCAAAGTTGTTTTTATTTGCATTTCTCTGATGGCTACAGGTGAAGAGTACTTTTTCAGGTGCCTTTCAGCAATTCGTAGTTCCTCTGCTGAGAATTCCCTTTTTAGATTTTTTGATAGGGTTATTCAAGGTTTTGGGCTCTAAATTCTTGAGCTCTTTATATACATTAGAGATCAGTCCTCTATCACTTGTAGGGTTGGTGAAAATCTTTTCCCATTCTGTAAGCTGGCGTTTTGTCCTATTGACAGTGTCCTTAGCTTTACAGAAGCTTCCTAGCTTCAGGAGATCCCACTTATTGATTGTTGGTCTTAGTGTTTGTGCCACTGGTGTTATATTTAAGAAGTGGTCACCTGTGCCAATTTGTAGAAGTATATTTCCCACTTTCTTTTCTATCAAGTTCAAAGTGGCTGGGTTTAGGTTGAGGTCTTTGATCCACTTGGATTTGAGTTTTGTGCAGGGTGACAGGCTCGGATCTATTTGCATTTTTCTACACACTTCCTTCCAGTTATGCCGACACCATTTGTTAAATATACTATCTTTTTTCCATTGAATGTTTTGGGCCTCTTTGTCAAAAATCAGGTGTTCATAGGTTTTTGGGTTAATGTCTGGATCCTCAATTCTATTCCATTGTTCCACAAGTCTGTTTTTATGCCAGTACCAGGCTGTCTTTATTACTGTAGCTCTATAGTATAACTTCAAGTCAGGGATGATGATACCTCCTGAGGTTCTTTTGTTGAGTGAAATTGTTTTGGCAATCCTGGGTTTCCTGTTATTCCAAATGATATTGAGTATTGTTCTTTCAAGATCCAAAAAATATTGTGTTGGGATTTTGATGGGCAGTGCTTTGAATCTGTAGATTGCTTTTGGTTGAATTGCCATTTTTACTATGTTGATCCTACCTATCCAGGAATAAGGGAGAGCTTTCCATTTTCTGATATCCTCTTCAATTTCTTTCTTTAGTGATTTAAAATTTTTGTCAAATTTTTGTCTGTTACTTCTTTGGTTATAGTTACTCCAAGGTATTTAATACTATTTGCTGCTATAATGAAGGGTAATGTTTCCCTTATTTGTTTTTCAGTTCTTCTATCTTTAGTGTATAGAAGGGCTACTGATTTCTTTGAGTTAATCTTGTATCCTGCTACATTGCTGAAGGTGTTTATCAGCTGTAGCAGTTCCTTGGAAGAATTTTGTGGGTCACTTATGTATACATTCTTATCATCTGCAAATAGAGATAGCTTCACTTCTTCTTTTCCAATTTGTATCCCCTTAATCTCTTTTCGTTCCCTTATTGCTTTAGCTAAAACTTTGAGAACTATATTGAATAGCTAAGCGGAGAGAGGACATTGTTGTCTAGTTCCTGATTTTAGTGGGATTGCTTTGAGTTTTTCTCCATTAAGTTTGATATTGGCTGTCGGCTTCTGGTAAATCGCCATTATTATATTTAGATATTCTCCCTGTATTCCTGATCTCTCCTGAGCTTTAATCATAAAGGAGTGTTGGACTTTGTCAAAGGCTTTTTCAGCATCTAAGGATATGATCATGTGGTTTTGTTGCTTTAGTTTGTTTATATGATGGATATCATTTACAGTTTTTCGTATGTTAAACCAGCCCTGCATTGCTGGGATGAAGCCTACTTGATCGTGGTGGATGATATCTTTTATACATTGTTGTATATGATTTGCCAAAAAATTGTTGAGAATTTGGCATCAATATTCATGAGGGAAATTGGTCTGTAATTCTCCTTCTTTGTTGTGTCTTTGAGTGGCTAAGGTATTAGGGTAATTGTGGCCTCATAAAAGGAATTTGGCAATATTCCTTCAGTTTCTACTGTGTGAAATAGTTTGAGGAGTAACGGTAGTAATTCTTTTTGAATGTCTGGTAGAATTCGGCACTAAAACCATCTGGACCAGGGCTTTATTTTGGGGGAGGTTTTTAATGACAGCTTCAATTTCCTTAAGAGTTATAGGCCTGTTTAGGTAATTAATCTGATCTTCATTTAATTTTGGTAGATGGTACCTGTCCAGAAAGCTGTCTATTTTTTTCTAGGTTTTCCATTTTTGTGGAATACAGATTTTCAAAATATGATCTGATAATTTTCTGCATTTCCTGGGGGTCTGTTGTTATGTCCCCCTTTTCATTTCTGATTTTGTTGATTTGGACACTTTCTCTCTGTTTCTTGATTAGTTTGGCTAAGGCTTATTTCTCTTGTTGACTTTCTCAAAGAACCAACTCTTAGATTCATTGATTCTTTGTATTGTTCTTTTTGTTTCAATTGTATTGATTTCAGCTCTAAGTTTGATTATTTCCTGCTGTCTACTCCTTCTAGGTGAGTTTGCTTCTAATTGTTCTAAGGCTTTCAGCTGAGCTGTTAGGTCACTAGTGTGAGATTTCTCTAGGTTTTTCATGTAGGCATCTAGCGCTATGAATTTTACCCTTAAGACTGCTTTCATTGTGTCCCACAAGTTTGGATACATTGTGGATTCATTTTCATTAAATTCTAGGAAGACTTTGATTTCTTTCTTAATTTCTTCCTTGACTCAGAGATGGTTCAGCTGAGTGATGTTTAGTTTCCATGAGTTGGTAGGCATTCTTTGGGTTTTGATGTTGTTGAACTCTAACTTTAGGCCCTGGTGGTCTGATATGTTACAAGGAATTATTTCCATTTTTTTGTGTCTGTTGATATTTGCTCTATGACCAATTATTTGGTTAATTTTGGAGAAAGTTCCATGAGGAGTTGAGAAATATATATATATTCCTTTGCGTTTGGGTGGAAGCATCTGTAGATATCTATTAAATCCATTTGCATCATAACCTCTTTTAGACTCATTTCTCTGTTGAGTCTTTGTCTGGTTGATCTATCCAGGGTTGAAAGTGGGGTATTGAAGTCTCCCACTATTAGGGTGTAAGAATTGATGTGGGATTCGAGCTTTGGCAGTGTTTCTTTTACATAATTAGGTGCCCTTATATTAGGGGCATAAATATTCAAGATTGAAATCTCCTCTTGACCAATTTTTCCTGTGATGAATAAATAGTGACTATCTTGGTTCCTTTTAATTGCTTTTCGCTTAAAGTCTACTTTGTTAGATATTAGGATTGCAACCCCTGCTTGTTTCTTAGGACCATTTGACTGGAAAATCTTTTCCCAACCCTTTATTCTAAGCCTGTGTCTGTCTTTGCGGTTTAGGTGTGTTTCTTGTAGGCAACAGAAAGATGGCTTCTGTTGTTGTATCCATCTTGTTAGTGTGTGACGTTTTATAGGAGAGTTGAGACCATTGATATTAAGGGAAATTAGTGACCATTGATTCATATTTCCTGCCATTTTTGGTGGTAACTTGTTTGTATTTCCTTTCTCTAGGGTATTCTTTTGTGGACTTATTGATTGTTTGTGATTTTGTGGGTGTATCTGGGGTCCTTAGGTTGGAGTTTTCTCTCTAATACTCTCTGTAGTGCTAGACTGGTAGATAGATGTTCTTTCAGTCTGACTTTGTCCTGAAATACCTTGTTTACTCCATCTATGGTGATTGATAATTTTGCAGGGTATAGTATTCTAGTTTGGCAGCCATGCTCTTTTAGGGTCTGTATATCTTCTGACCAAGCCCTTCTAGCTTTCATCATTTCCATTGAATAGTCAGGCGTTATTCTGATGGGTCTGCCTTTATATGTGAGTTGACCCTTTTCTTTTGCAGCTCTTAAAATTTTCTCTTTGTTCTATATGTTTTGTGGCTTGATTATAATGTGGCACACTGACTTTTTTGGGGGGTCATATCTATTTGGTGTTCTGTAAGCTTCTTGTATCTTTATAGGCATTTCCTTCTTCAGGTTAGGGAGGTTTTTTTCTATGATTTTATTGAAAACATTATCTGTGCCTTTAAGCTGGTATTCTTCTCCTTCTTCTATTCCTATTATTCTCAGATTAGGTCTTTTCATGGTGTCCCAGATTTCCTGAACATTTTGAGTTATGGCTTTTTTAGTTTTACTATTTTCTTTGACTGATATATCTATTTGAGCTACTGAGTCTTCCACTTCAGAGATTCTATCTTCCATCTCTTGAACTCTGCTGGTTATGCTTGTATCTGTGGTTCCAGCTTTTTTCTTCAGATTTTCTATTTCCATCTTTGCCTCCTTTTGTGCCTTTTTTATTGCTTATATTTCAGCTTTTAGTTCCTGGCATGTTTCCTTTATAGATTTGTTCATCTCTTCTAATTTTTTGTTTGTATTTTCTTCTATTTCTTTAAGGCTATTTTTCATATCTTCTTTGAGAGCTTCAATGATCATCAAAAAGGAATTTGTGGTGTTACTTCCTTCTGTTTCCTCTTCATTGCTCAGTTCAGGTCTTGTATTTGTAAGATTGCCACTTTCTTTTGGAGTTACCTTGTTGTTCTTCGTATTATTATGTAAGTTTTTGCACTGACGTTTGCCCATGGCTTCAGTGGTTCACGATTATGTGCCTCCTGGTCAGTTGTGGCACTTGGGCTTGTGTGCCTCCTGTCACTTCTCTGGGCAGGGTCTGAATCTGTCCTTCAGATACCCCAGTCATTATCTGTTCATTCAGTTGGAGGTGGGGGTGGGTAGCCATGCAAATTCCCTCAGCAACAGCAGGGGCTGGGGGGAATGTGACAGGCAGACTTTATCTGTGCCTGCTGCAGAGTGTGCTGGGACTCCTCCGTAGACAGCACCGGGTCCGGGAAGGGGAACTGGAACTGATGGGCACTCAACTCTCCCTCCCTGGCTGTGATATAGGTACTTGGGCCTGGTGACCCCTCCTCACCTCTGGGCAGGGTCTGAGACTGTCCTTCAGGGACCCCAATCATTATCTGTTGGCTCAGTTGGAGGTGGAGGTGGGTAGCCATGCAAATTCTCTCAGCAGCAGCTGGGGAGAACATGACAGGCAGACTTTATCTGTGCCTGCTACTGACTGCGCTGGGACTCGCTCTGCAGACAGCACCGGGTCCTGGAAGCGGAACCGGAACCAATGGGCAAAATTAACTTTTCTAAAAGAATGCTAAAGACAGTTCCATTTTCATATAGATCTTTAAAGACTTTGTCAGCTCAAAACCTTAAACACAAAGGACTCAGTCTTATTTCCCTGGCATAAGAGAAAGTTTGCTCAATATGTTAAATAAGAGGCATCTAAATTAAAGAAAAAGCTATCTGGAATTCATGCTCAAAAAGCTTACAGACCTTTAAAATCAAGAAGACAGTTCTATCCCTAAAGGCAATAGGACTCATAGACTTGGTAGGAACTGGCCTCCTCTCCTTCTTCCAGCCATTATTTCACTATAGCCATCATATTCCACTGTAATAATATAGAAGACTGAAGAGTGGACTTGGTATGAATGCAGGTGAGCCCTGATGTATGAATGGCCTCTATCAAGTAGATAGACTTTGTGAGATTCTATTCAAACTTCTTAAAAGTATATGTCCATATAAAACACCAAGGCAATATCGAGTCCAGCCAGGAAGATATTACAACTAATTTACTTAGGTAAATTGAATAGGCAATAAGAATATTTAGAAAAAATAAAATTATTATTATAGCCTTGGGCCATAAAGATCATTCATTATTCAAGGGTTTTCATTATAGAGCTCAAACTACTGGACATTCAGTAGATACATTTCACAAATGTTTTTTACACATTCAAGCCAAGAGAGAAAAACTAACTCCTTGCTCTAAAGTTAATCTTCAAAAATAATCATATTTATCATTTAATTACCTAAACAGGAAGTGGAATTCAAAGATAAACATAATAAATGCCACTGGTACTGAAAAAGTATACATAGATACATGAATATACACCTTGTACATAAATAATAGGAATTATGAGAAAGTGCTAGACCATCACAATTCTTCCAGAAAATAAAGAAGAAATGGAATGTATGCATAGCTAGAAAAGGGCACCTATAAACTCAAATGCAATGAAAGAACATGAAAATAATAATTTTCACTTTTTGAATATTAGACACTGCATGGAGTATCTCATGTGCAGTATCATATTTATTTATGTATCTATGGTCTGGTGTTAGCTGTGGTTGTACATTAAGGAGTTTAAATGTTTAGTGTTTTTAACTATGTAAGTTTGTTTTTCTCATGAGTCTAGAGCCAAATTATTCCACATTGGATGATCTCATTTGGGTTTTGCCCATTTGCCTAGGAGTTTCCTTGATAACCTTGATAACCTAGCTCTGCTCACCTGGCCTCCTATCCTTTAACCTAGATTTAACCTAGGAGAGCAGGTGAGGTTCCAAAAATTAAGAGAAAAAAAAAAAAAGATGGGTTAGGAACAGACTTACATTCTTCCAAAATATGTGACTAAAGAAAGATACAAGTTTAGGTCTGACTCAGAAAGTAGAAAGGAAAGGGTTCATTTCTTGGTGGACGTCCTAAGCCGTATTGCAAGGAATGTGGATAGAGAGAAGAAAGAACAGTAGCCAATCTGTCCACTCTGGTCATTGGTGTTTTAGGCTCAGTAATACTGTAAAGAAAAACAAAATAGTAGGTTCTAGGAAGCAATGAGGTGTGCAAGCCTTTGTGTGATGTCAGAATCATGTGGGGCTAGAAATCTTTAGAATGGGCTTTCCATATAACTCTTCATTTTGCTAATGAGATTTCCTTTCTGCTCCATTGTAAGTTTTCTTAATCTTATGTCAGTATTAAATTCTTCAACCATTGTTCTCTTTCTATAGTATCATAATGAATCACATCACTTTGTATTTTATTTCTCTTTCTTAGAAGCTGTTTTTCGATGGGCATCAAATGTCCTCTCTCTTTATTATGACATATGTTAATCAACAGGCAGAAATTTTGGCAACTTTAGCCTACAATGAACAATACCTACTATATGCTGATACATGAGAGTTTAAAAACTGTGAACAAAAGCAATAAGGAAAGATATGAGAGTAGACAGACAATAGAGACTCATTTCCATTCAAGAGAAGAGGAGGAATTTCCAGTGATAGAGAAATGCCAGCAGTCAGTGCTGATCTGCACACAGCCAACTCGCTTTCTGTGCTCTTTTCTAGGATGAGTCTCCACTAGCTAAAGAACCAAAGCATTTTAACACCATAAAAAGAGGCAGGCGGTCATTTGTCTGCAGGCTCTTGGGCAATTGAAAGCTATAGTCTATCAGATGGTTCCAAACAAGGGTGCACTTCTTGATTGGATTTCTGTCTACCACAGAGCGTGGAAATAAATTGTCCCCAATTTGGGGGTGAGGTATACAGATCTGCTGGGCCATTTTCTCTTCAGCCATGCTTCCAATCGCTAACTAATTATTTTCTCCAATTCCTACCTAATAAAACTTTATTTGGGTCAAAATTGAATAGTTGCAGTTATATGAAACTAGACCTGGGAAATATTGTGTGGAGAGAGAACAAATCAGAAAGTATTGGGGGCACCTTGTTGGATGTGACTAGCATACGCAATTAATTTCAACTTAAAATGTACTAAGACAGAAGATGAATTAGTTAAACAGTAGGAAATATATAATACAATTACTCTTCCTGCAAGCACATATTTATAAAAGAGAGTACTACATCCCCACAAGCCCACACATTTTTGTAGTGTTTTTAAGTTGAAACAAAATACCATTTATGTGTGATTTACTAAATTTTAATATTTAAAAAACTTTTATATGAGGTTAATATTTATAATTTCAACAAAATTATCAAGCAACATAACTATAAGAAACTAGCTGAGAACTCCATAAGAGTGAAAGATGTAATAAATACACATGCTATTTGAGTCAACAAGATGACATAGAGGCATTTATCTACAAATGTTCTTTTGTGTATTCTCAAAAAATGTACAGTAAAGAACACATTATAAAAGCATCTAAAAAAATCAAAAAAATCTAAACATGAAATTAAAGCTGCTTAAACACACTTGGGTATACAAATAATTGAATATTAGGAAGCAATTAAATGTGTTAACATGTACTTGTATGTATACATATTAACTCAGCTGTATGCTTTATGAAACTTTCTCAAAAAATATATATTTAAAAAAATTAAAAGGGTCAACTGATGGTTCCATGCACAAAAATATTTGCCATCAAACCAAGAGCTTGAGTTTATGTCCTAAGTCATGAAAGAACACAGGAAATAAGTCTGAGTTCAGGCCCTAAAACATAGTGAAACAGGAAAACTGACCTTTGCAGAGTAGTCCCTGACTTTCACAAAAGGTATGTGTGGGTGTGTGGGCTGATATATGGAGCATAAATACATGTGCAAGCACACACACACACACACACACACACACACACACACGAGAGAGAGAGAGAGAGAGAGAGAGAGAGAGAGAGAGAGAGAGAGAGGGTAGATAAATATATTTTTTTAAAAAAGGAAAAGAAGAGAACAAGGTAATGAACAATATATTTGCCTATGGAAACTTGCTTTAAATATTTGTAAATTGAGCATATATTGGTATTTTCCAGTGGGATGCACCAAACATAATAAGTAAGAATGACAGCCCTACATATAAAGCAGACCCTATGGAGCAACAATAAGAGAAAGAGTTACTTTCCACTTTATTTGTTTTATACCTTTTAAATTATTTACCCCATTCTTGCATTAGCTAGTCAAGAACAAACAATAACAGGGCTCAAGATGAGATACAAAGCAAAATGTATGTCTGCATAGAAGAATATTAATGTAAGAGCTTACTTACAGCCAATATTCCACACAGAGACAAACCAGGACATAAAGACAATGAACAGTGCTTCACCCTATTAACACAAGCTATGTATAAAAGTTACAAGGGCAACTCTAAGTGCATTACATTGCAATTCATGAAGAATTTCAGAGTTCTTCCCTTTTACTAAGTCAGTTATAAAATTTATATCAACAACTTTTCTCCTGAAGGTGGAAATAGTTTGGTCAGTGGCACAGAAAGAGATTTTGAGGAGCAGCTCTGGGTTTTGACTTCTCTTTTAGTCTTTCTCTCATTTCCTGCAAGTTCCTTGCAGATATTTAATAACAGCTGAAGAACTGAAAAGACTTTTCCATTTTAGAGAACTATGCTGAACTAAAGCAGACAGAGACCTGACAAAAAGTCCCTCACCAGTTCCCAGAGACTATTGCTAGACACTGTTATTCACAAAAGGTCAGCACGACCTAACTTCCAACTACAGAATCTATACCACCCTGACCCTGCTACCTGAACACTAAATGCTCTAGTCAAAATACACCATCATCATTCTTGGGCCCAGATTCAAGGAGAAACTCCCCAGATTAGCTGTCAGCACACAACCTTGCACTAGAGTAACCCTAAATTGTGTTTTCCTTTTAAAAGTGGCTATCAAGCTCCCCTCAGCAGCCCCTCTTGATCTTCCTCCTGCCTTAGGACCCTTCCCCCTGCCTTGGCTTGTATTTCATAAATAAACCTTGCTTTTACTTCTGGACCCCCATCTCTGCTCAGAGGACTTTCTAAGTGGCATGAGTCTGGGTACAACAGCAGCAAGTAGGGTGAGATAGGATTAAACAAATCTAAGGAAGGCTTTGGATACCTACTATTTTCTAACTCAACTAAAAAAGTAAAAATGAGAGTTTGGAAGGAGAGTCCCTGTGTGGCTAGAGATGCTGTTTTTAAAAGTAGTAAGATATTAACACAGTTCCCTGGGTTAAGTGTGAGGTATCTCCCTAGGAGTTATTGGTCACAGAGGCACCCAGGACTCACAACACAATACGAGCTTTTACCTTTCTGTTTTATTTCCACAAAGAACTGTATGAAAAAATCCTACTACAGCTCTCACTAACTATGGTTGCAAAATAGAGAGGAATCAAGGTGAAAATGAGACTGAACCGTCTTTGCTGTCTGACTTCCAGAGTACTGAAGGAGATACATAGACTGCTAGTGGAAAAAGTAACAATGGTTTTCTTTCCATTGAACTCTACAGACTACACCACCACAGTGTCAGGCAAGATATAACCATATTGCAATAATAATGACTATTACAGAGCAACCAACTACTCTCTGCTTTTATTTGAGGCCTGTTCCAGAGAAAGCATGTGATGCCTAGTGCTGTATACCTGTGACATATACCTCAAGAGGTTAGAGGTCCTATGAAGAAAATTAATACTGTATTTAGCTAAATTAACATTGCATCAAACTATAATTATTACTGTATTTAGCTAATTTGACAGTGCATCAAATATAAATACCTTTATTTATACTCTTAGACAATGTCAACTAGTTAAAATGATTCTATTACAAGTACCCCACAGGCTCAGCCTAGTTAACAGACGAAGACTCAGCCTGAAGCAAGTCATTTATACTTCTGCCTCTAATCTGAGGGCATACTGCAAAAAAAAAAGGGGGGAAATGTAAGTGCTAGAAGATGGGGTGAAAGGCAGCAGCGTAACAGGCAATATAACTCCAAACTCACCATAGCTACAATTACTTTTACTAGGCCTTTATTTAAAAAGCCCTCCCAACAGACAGGTATGCATTCAGAAGGTATTCATGGAACTCTGCCACTTGTGATGAGCTATGAGATGCTGCTAATGGTTGAGGGAAAGCAAATGTTGCTGTCTTCAGTTGTAAACCCAATGATGTATCCATCAAGCCCTAGGGTACAGTTTCAACCCCAAGGTCATACAGACAGCCTTGGTCAAACCCAGAGAAATGCAAAAAAAAAAAAAAAAACAGATATTCAGAATATGAGGAAGGGCTTAGGAGAAAGGGAGGGTGTACATGGGTGGGAGAGCAATTAGAATGCATTACATATCTATGAAATAGTCAAAGAATGAACTTACTTATAAAAAGTTTTAATTAAAAATATGTATACTCTGGAAAATTTGGTTGAGACAGATATGCTATGCAGCCAGAGCAGATATTTAATAGCAGCAAGCAGGGAATGTTATACAACTCATGCTTCTACCCGGCAGGGAAGCACTTTTCAGCTTGAACTCAGCAGAGAGGCTGCACTCTTCCTGCCAAAGAAACAGCAGTAGAGAAAACATTCCTGCTGCTAAGGTGCCCTAAGACCATTTCATCCCCAAATGGGATCGGTCATGTATGTTGCGTGACCCAGAAAATATCAATGGACACTGTGGAGTCAGAGTGAGGAAAAAAAGTGAAGAAAGAAGAAGGAAGAGAATGAAGAGGAGGAGGAGGAGGAAAATCAAGGGAGAAAGGACAGGTAGAAATACTTCAGTGGAATAATCACTCATGTTGTGATGCTTCCTAGAGCCATCCCTGATGCTGGGATGTGGATGCAAGTGGCTTATTAAAGAAAAGGCTCCTTAGAGAAATGGAAAGGGAGAAGGACAGTGAAAGGCAGGAAACCAACCCAGCTGTTATTTTAGCCAATATTCCACCTGCTATCCCATCCTATATGAGGGATTTCCAGGGTGAATTCTGCCTTAGAGTTTGTCTGTGTTTTGAGATACGCATCTGAGTCTCAGGATTACTGCATCAAGGGTTTGTTAGGGCCACATCAAGGAGCAGGTCAGTTTCCAGGTATCTTGAGTTCCCTAAGTGCAGTAGCGGCAGCTCTTGTTGTGTAAGGACAGTCCTATGTGGAAAGTTGCCATTGTGAGCTAATAAAAACCAAAACATACAGAACTCAAGAGAGGAACTGACTAGTGGTCCAGGGAGCCTAGGGTATGGCAGTCAAGTACTAGCTTTATTGTTAAAGCTGGCAAAAAAGGACCCCAAACTAATGTAAACTGTGCTATGGTGTCACATTTTGATGTGTATAACTGTAGTGTGAAGTTTCTCTGTCCTGTGTGCCCAGTCTTGCAGCCATTTAGTCCCGAATAAAAACACAAATGCTTATATTAATTACAAGCTATTTGGCCTATGGCTCACAGCCCAAAACCCTGTCTCTTATACATTTAATATGACATCCAATTGTCATTCCACATATGGCAAGCATCACTTGCAACTACCATCTTAAAGTGGTCTAAATTATTCTTTGTTAGAGACATTTAGACTCATTGTTAGAGACAACCACTCAACATTCTTTTCAGTTGTTGCAGTTATTATTTTTTGGTTTGAGAAAGTAAGTAATGGCTAGAAAAATTATATTTGTAATCTGGATTTAACTTCATAAAGCATTATGGAAAATATCACACAGAGTTCCCAAATAATCAAAACTGGAATTACCATATAACCCAGCAGTTTATAATGGAGGAAAGAAACATCTGTGTTATATATCATGTCACTCACTATTTCTACTAGACATGATATATACTAAAACTGAGTTAAATAAAACAATATATATATATAATCTGGATAAACAGAGAAAAACAGAATGTTAGAATAAAATCCTATCATTCACCACAAGATAGATAAACCTGAAGGAAACTATGTTAGGCAGAATAAGTCAGGCTTGGAAGAAAATCCACTATGTGACCTCATCTGTCCTTAAAATCTGAAAAAGGTAAGCTTATTGGAGTAGAAATTCAAATGGTAGTAACCAGGGCATAGAAGGTAAAAGGGTTGTGGACAGACGTGGGTTGAAAGAGAACAAGATTTCACTTAAGCAGTGTAAATGCAGTAGACTTCCATTGTACTAGATAGTAATTATAGCTACTAATAATATATACTTGACAATTGCTAAGAGATCAGATATTAAATATTATCACCACAAAAAACATGAGATGGTGGATTTGATAATTAACTTGATTTAATTATTTCACAAAGATTTCATATATCATAATGTCATGATGTACATTGCAAAAGCACATAATTTTTACTTGCCAAATATAACTTAATAAAGCTGAGATGGAGATGAAAATTGCCTTTAACCTTATGGTGCTTAGAAAAACTGTAAACCTCCGAAGGTGATCTATGAGCTTGTTCATTTTAAAAGATCATTCATCCAAGTGAGGAAGACAGCATGCTATAGTCTAGTGAAATAAACAGAAACAGACTGGAGGAGCCTACATTTTAAACAAGAAGGTCAAATTCCAAATTGTAAAAAGTAGTGTGGTAAATATAATAATGCAAATACAAAATTGTATGCCACGGAGAGGTGGTTCATTTGAGTAAAACTTTTCCAAACTTCAACAAGCATTTTCTTATACTTGTATGATCTGCAGCAACATTGTCACACTTGAACAAAGGAAGTCCTCATAATCTTTACAACTGAAGAAACTGTGACAAAGGCAATTCTCAAATTATAAACTACTGTTTCATCTGCATTCTTGATAACCTGACCCAGCAGAAATTATTTAAGAGCAATGACTCGCCTTTTTCAGTCTTAGGCAAACACAACATGAAATCTCTAGTTAATAGTTCCATTTGGACAGGTCAGTCACCCAACTGAGGCATTGCCTCTCAAGAAGGCAGATCTATCTTAAGCCCTGCTAAAGAGGTAGGCAGAGTAATTGTTCATCTAAAGAACTGATGCACTTTTTCTCCCCAGAACTCCTGTTCTCTGTGGAGTCACTATGGAACCACCTGGAGGCTCCTATCGTCCACTAGCCTGTGTGAACCCTGCCTTAGAGATGTATAACATCTCAATTTTCTTCTTTTCTGTCTTTGCCTTTTGGGTGCTAGCAAGAGCCCAAGCATGCTTTTTCTGGCACATGGGCAATTTTTACTCATTTTGTCTGAAGCTATCCATCACCCACTCTATTCCTGCACCCTTTAACTATATGGCTGCTCACCAGCACCATGCCTGTCTCTCTTTCTCTTCTTTATCTTTAGGCAGCTGTCAAAATTGACAACTTGCCTACCCTGGGGTTTTTCTTTTAAACTCTAATAAAATCAGCCTTGAGCTTCTTTTTGGGTACATTCCAAAATTCTTTTATTAATGAGACTAAGAGGGGACCCTGATTTCTCTGGAAACATGCGGAGGTTTCACCAGGACTCCTCAAACTATCTGATAACATTAGGATATAGCAAAGTGTGTCTTTTCCTACTTGATGAGTTGAAATTCCTTGGGCACAGGAAATGTCTATTTACACAGAAATGTGTAGAGAATAAATGCAATAGGCAGTCCACAGCTGCATACTAAATGAGCAATCTGCAACCATAGTCTGTAAGCTTGCAAGCTTTTTAAGACACTCTTAAAGAAACCTTTAGACAAACAGACTGCTTCAGGGTCAACAGTGATGTGTGATGTAAGGCCTTCTGCTGCCTTTAACAATGTTGAGAGTGTTGGCTAATCCAAAGGTCCTGAAATACCAGCCTCCTGTATAATGATTCGGTTTGCCAAGTTTATATTCAAAACAGGTTGGTAGGCCTACAAACAAAGGAAATCTAGGTATGTGGCTCAAACTTGTAATCTTATATTTGCCAGACCAGGGCAGTAGAATAGAAAGTTTAAACTTTAAGCCAGCCTATGCTATCTAGAGATGCTGTAATTTGGAGCACAAAGTTATGTAGGCTAGAATAGAATTAGAATAAAATGTGATATCTTGGTTTTCAAACAATTCATAAAAACAATAAGGTAAGTTAAATGCCTTAATGGTTAAATCAAAATTTAGGAGAGTGAAATGTTTACATGTATTCTGAAAGTATGTTAACAAACATGAAGGTCTGACTTACTTTTATATAAAAGACAGGAAGGATCTTAAAATTGAGATGAGCAAAATTCTGCCAGGAGGTAAAAAGAAAAATATGATTTTTAACAGTTAATAACCAGACTGATGAATGTTTTTGGCCTTAACTGGCATTATCACAAATGAATTTAAATATTTCAGATTTAATATTATATGTCTTCAAAAATAAAGATGATGGTTTATTTTGTTTTGTTTTTAGTTTTTGTTTATTTATTTATTTTTGTACTGCAATTAAACTTTGTTTTTCTATTTCTGAAGGACTTAATGGTTCATGTAACATGGGACCACGATATACCTGGTTGTGTGATTTCTCTCAGAGTCTCATAATTTATTTCCAAGTAGATTTGCCCATAACCTTATTGTCATTCAGCAAGGTGTCTATCCTCACTGAGAATTGATTTGTACACAGACCCTTCTCGCTGTCAGTAAAGAAGGCAAAGAAGCCACAGGAATTTAATGATGAAGGAAAAGACTCGAGAAAGCTTCTTGCTATAGAAAATATCAAAATTCTTTGGGATTCACTCCCTTAAGACTGGTCACTCTGGCAGGTAACACAGTTGTTAATTATTTGAAAATTATGAAAGCTCCATTTTAGTTGAGATTAAGTTGAAACTTGGGACAGGAGAGAAACTTTCCTCCTGGCTATGACTGCTGAATTGCTGAGTATTCCTCCTTTGCTTTCTGTTTACTCAGAGAATTTTATATGAAGAAACTAAACTTTTCCATTAAGTTTTCTTTATTTAGTTCTGCTTTGAGCCTAATAATTAGCCTCCAGCATGGTGCATATAGACTTCTACACTTATTGTGAAACCCAGCCAAGGGCCTTGGAAAGTGTCCTTGGGCTCTCACAAGGAAAGCAAATCCCTGAAAGCCTGAGCCCCACTCATTAGCATAAATCCAAACCTCCTGCAACTAGCTGCAGGGCCAGCTCTAACATGACTCCTTTTGCAGTCAATATCTAAACAGGAAGGAGGGCTGTACCTCTAGAATTTGAATTATTGCAGCAGGAAGCTGAATTCAAGCCATTAATAAAACAAATGGTCTTCTCCCTATAAAGTTGACCCCAGGTAAGAATTCAATTTCCATCTCTGCAGAAAACCACCAGTCTTTAGCTACCTGGAAGGTTTTCTTGGAACAGTGCCAGTTGACTAATGGGTGCTGGATAAATACATCTGGAATTATTATAGTCAAATCTCTTGTAGTCTTTCAGGATAAGTCAAGAATCAGCATGGCTTTTGATGTTGTTTTCTTGGGGACTTTCTTGCTTCTATAGAGTAAGGACTACCCTGAAATTATTCTCAAGTGTAGCATAGTGCTTTCTTCTGAAGAGGAGTTTACCCAAAGTGTTTTTTCATAAGACAGCTTTGGCTCAGGAGATCTTTAATAACTAGCAAGGGTGTCTTATGTGACCCAGATAATTAGGTTCTATCTTTATCTCAGGCAGGAAACACATAGTAAATATACATTCATTGCTCTTCCTCATGGTCATATGGATTTCAGATTTAATGTTCATTCTTTAGAGAAAACTTTTGCAAAGTGGGTTCTTCCCAACTCAGTTATTGTCACTCTGCACACTGTCATTTTATATATGAAGAAACATCTATGGCCTCCCAGGTTAAAAAAAAAAAAAAGAAAATTATGTATCTTCTTAACGAAGTGTTTTATTCTATCTTTGTGACTGAAATTACCTGAGAAATATAAAAGTTTCTGAAAAAGTAAGACAAAAATATTTCCAATCTCACCTTCCAAAAATGGAATAATTTAATTCCTGAAGTTTTATCTGTCATTCACAAGTTATCATATCCTTCTTTCTGCCCTGACCTCAAAAGCCCTGCAACACCATGTCGGTGTTACAGCAAGAATTTAAGTGCCGTAGGAGCATGGACTAGCATTTAGAGACAAGGCTTTATAAATCCTCTCTGCCCTCCCTCCCTCCCTCCCTCCCTCCCTCCCTCCCTCCTTCCCTCCCTCTTCTCTCCTCAACTCTTCTTAAGGACCACAATTATCATCACTATCATTAACATAAGAGAATATGAATTTATGTGGCAATCCAAGGTACCAGTATGTTATTCACTTATTAATCACTAACCTGAAACAAGAATGACATAATCCACTTGAAAGTCTCTTTCAGGGGCTGGAGAGATGACTCAGAGTTTAAGAACACTAACTGTCCTTCCAGATGTCCTGAGCTCAATTCCCAGCAACCACATGGTGGTTCACAGCCATCTATCTTGAGAGGAGGCAGAATGTTGTATACATAATAAATAAATCTTAAAAAAAAAAGAAAAGAAAGAAAAAGAAAATCCCTTTCAGAGTCTTCTAGTCACTTAGAGCAAAGGCTAGTGCTCAACATCCTTGACATGGAAAATGAGGCATTGAGCCTACCTGCCTCCTATTACTCCTCCTGTATCCTCCAGTCACACCTCACAGACAGCAGTCATTGTTTCCTTGGATTTTCATATACAAGCACCTCTCTTTATGAAGAATTGATTCCTATATCTTCCTACATCCTTCTTGTCTTCAAGTTTCACCTTAAATTTCACTTTTTGAGATGTTTTCTCTGATTCTCCTAGTACTAAGTGGTGCCCTATAGGTATATTTCAAATTATCAAGCACTTCTCCTCATTTATTATTCCAAACTATTATGATATCACCATATATCAAGCTACAAGTTTCCTGAACACAGCTTTGTTCACAATATTTAACAAAAGCATACCTAAAGATGTGGGAATAAATATATGAGAAACAGACACAAGAAATGGAAAGGCAATGTCTACCAATTAGAGCATTTTAAATAATGATATCTAAAAAATTTAAAGTCATTATTGCAAGTGATTTTGTGCTTAATAACACTTTTTAATGCTTATTAGCCACAGAAGAAATTATACCAGCATATAGAGTCACCTGTTTCTAATTGCTTTTCTATTAACTAGTTAACTTTTTGTTAATAGACATCATCAAGGTTTTCTAAGGAAATGTAATAATAAATTATACTTTGTATACATTGAAAATATTCTAATAATATACATTATTATTATTATTATTTGCATATTGACAAACTGAAGTCTAGAACCAAACATGGTATCTGGGTGGTTATAACTCCAAAGTCCATATTCACTTTCAAAAATGTTTTATTACATTTATTTATTTGTGTGTGTGTGTGTGTGTGTGTGTTTTATGTGCTTCTGTGTACATGGTATGCCACAGTGCTCACGTAGAGGTCATTGTAGAACTTGAAGGAGTTGATGTTCTCTATCCACAATCAGGAACCCAGGGATCAAACTCTGGCCATTAGGCTTGGCAAGTGTCCCACTGGTTATGTCATTTATCCCAAAGTTCATATTTTTTATTTTATTTAATTTCTGTATATAAGTGGTTTGCCTGCATGCATATATGTGCATCATATGTATGCTTGGTGTCCCTAAAAGGCCAGGAAGGATACAAAATTCCCTGGAAATGAAATTATGGACTATTGTGTGTTGCCACATGGGTGTTAGGAAAGTGCTCTTAAACATTGAGCTTTTTTTTCCATCTCCAAGTCTACTTTCTTAATCATGATGCACAATCCTTTCAAAATGTCCCCAAAACAGTCACTTATGCATTATCAAATGTCCCCAACATAGAAATTGAGAAAGTAAAGCATGCTCTTCAAAAGTTCAGTGCATGTTCTATTCTGCGGTTATGTTACTTATAATGTTAATCATTATTGGAATATTGTCTGGATTATGTCTCAGTTTGCTAAAAACTTATAGATATTTATTTAGTGAGTATTATTGTAATGCATTATTACATTATTATGACATTGTTATAATAATGTTATTGATGTTCATTTAAATTAAATATTATGCCTTTTAATTCTATTCAGAATATATTTACTGATATTTAATAGACCCTTGATGTCAAAGATTTCATGTTATTAAGATTTAAATTGGTTACAGGTGAAACACATAACAAAAAGTAAACAAAGGTATAAAGAACAAACAGAGTCTGTTTTGAGTAAAAATATAATGTGGCAAGATGTCCACATTAAAATCATGTGTGCATAGTTATCACTTAGTCTTTCATATGCATCATACACTTATTTTGCATAAAATTTGAGATTTCCTGACTTAGACTTTACTCCTTTGAAGATGAGGATCATATTCTGTAATAATGCCTTTACTTTCCAAGCATATTGGGAAGACTTGGTAAACTTGTTATTCCATTAATATGTACGTTATTAAATGCAATGGCAAGTTAAAACTCCAAATGCTTTTTAGCACAGGAAATTTTGCATGGTAATAATGCATTAGCATTAGTAAAATTTAATTGAAGTGTGTAGCAGGACAGTGGAAAATGGTAGAAAAGAAAATATTTGGAATCATGGCTTTGGAAGTATCTATAATACCCCAGAAATAGTAGTTGAAGAAGCAAGAGAAATGGGGAAAAGGAAAGGGTTTCGTTAAGAAGTGAAAGATTTGAGGGACTAATGTGTGGCAAGAAGCTGAGGATAATTCATCAGAGGGCTGGCTGTAAGGCTCCAAATGTAAAGAACGCTCCAGCACTAAGGTGTCAAAACCTAATAAACTGAGCTTCAGATGGGAGAACAGCAATGAAATGATGCAGGAACAATAGTTAGAACAGAAAGCTGACATTGATAAAAACAGCCAAGTCCAGATCTAGACATGGTGGTGAGCCACATGTGATAACAGATATTCAAATTGCAAGGTCAGATGAAGGAATGATTGTCCTCAACACAAATGAAGTGCATGTTTTTCTTAGGAAATCATATATAATTGATAGTGCTATCTTACATGTATATTTATAAAAGCATTCAAATTGTACTGTGTTACCATGTAAGTATAGTAGTTCATATACCTGAACATGACCTCAGAGCCTTAAAACACTGAATTTGGTAGAATGTTGCATGATTTATTTTTTGCAAAGCATAGTGTATTTTTGGAGTCTTAAGAGTATCCTAGAAGCTATAGATGATACACTGTGCCAATTGGAACTGCATTTAATTCTGTCTCTGTTTTGCCTAAACATTGCTAATATGATTAATGAAACAGACAAGAAAATTGGAGTGAAGATGATTTTTTCTCTCCCTTTTCTTATGGATGCAAATGTAAAAAGCATTTTAGAAAACAATTTCTATCCACAGCCTACCACCCAAGGGAGGAAATGTACATTTCTGTTTCCAAGCTACGCATCCTCTCTGGCATCAAACTTAGTCCCGTAGGATTTTCAACTCCAAAACAAGTATGTTTTCTGTGCAAATTGCATAAACAACCTAAACTTCAGTAGCTTCTGTGTTATGCCTTTTGTTATTGTACTTCAATATGGAAGTACATGGAGATTGCTTCCTTTTTAGAACCCACATATTGCGAAAAATATGCTTTCTCAGGTATGTTCAAATGATTCTTCATGATCCCTTCCATCTTTGATGATAAATCTAGAAGTTGTTCACATTGGTTTTACATTTCTTAAAAGCATTTTTAAAGTTCTGGTCTCTTAACTATTAAATGCAACTGAAAATTTAATGAGGGGGACATTATTCTTATATTAAAAGCTACATTTTATTAACAGTAGTGACTGAAAGAGATAAAGAGGAGGCAAATATATGAACTCAATTAATGTATATTTTTATACATTACTCATTGGAGATGTATATTCTCCTGGGGGAGGGGAATTTTCATTTTTTATGGCATTTTGTAGTGAGTTTTTAAGAAAAGGATATATTGCATGAATTCTATTTGCTATTATAATAAAAACCTGGAGCCAAATATTAGGAAAAAGATGAAATATCAGAGAGATAGTGAACAAACTAAAGCCAATTTTTATCCAGCAAACTCCTAGAGCCAAATATGGTAGGTTCTATCTCCTCAGACTGACTGGGCACTCAGGCAAAAGGGAAGAAATTCTGCCTTCTCCTGACTTTTATTTCTTTTCCCACCCAATTATTTTACTTCCTTGTCCAACATTCCTAGAGCTAAGACTAAAGATGGGTACCATAACTGCCTGGTTCTGCATGGCCTTGAACCCACAGAGATCCTCTGAAATGCTGAAATTAAAGTCACCACTCCCTGACTTTCATAGCTTGGCTCTGTTGTTTGATATTTCAGGTTACTTTTATTGAGTATACCACCACAAGGATAAAGTAATGTTTGTAAATGAATGAAATCCACAAGATGTGTTGTACAAGGTTTCTGACCCCATCTGGGTCAGAGGTCTGACCTGCCCACTGCTGCTTTTCCCCCCCAAAATAACTCAGATGCTTATATTAATTTCATACGGATTGGCATATGTCTCAGGCAGATTATTAGCTAGCTCTTTCATCTGAATTCAATGCATTTCCGTTAATCTACCTGGTCACATGGCCATGGCTGGCTCACTTGGGTCCCTTACATGTTTCTTCTTCAGTGGCTGGATGGAGTCTGCCTGACTCAACACTCTTCCTACCTGAACCTCAATTTCCCCACCTACTTCTTCTATGGTGCCCCACCATGGCCAAAACAATTTCTTTATTTAAAAAATGATTTTCACCGCATACAGATGAACATCCCACCATAGGATGTTCTTGGAGTTTCTTCAGAGTACCCAAACAATGCATTCAGATGTAATAGTGTTTCTAAGACCAAATAGTGATACTCAGACATAATTGTGGTTCCTGCAACCTACTTTTCCCAAAGGAGAATCACTATTACCATCTGAGCAAAGACATACAAAAGAGCAGAATAGGTTCATGAGGATGCTTGTGCTCATGTTCTATGTCATAAATTATAGTTTAAAAAATGATATACAGCACTAAAATTACCACTTAGAGATGAACTAAAGTAACTGATTTACATTAACTATCATAAAAACAATTAATAATCAGAAAAATGACCTAAAGAGTATTGATCAATACAAAATAAATCTAAAGTACAAACTGAAACAGTTGAGTCTAGCATCCAGACATCCACAACAACAGAATGTGAAAACACAAATCAGTAATCCAAAAAAAAAAAAAAAAAAAATTAAGCTCATAATTAAAATAAAAGGGACTGGATAGTAATACAGGAAATGTGTGTGTGTATGTATATGTGTGTGTGTATACATAAATTTTCCCATTACATTTAAAGTTTCGAAGAGAATTTGCTCATTTTGTTTGTCTCGCTTTGAATAAGGGTAACTTTACATAATCTCACTCTCTAGTTCTCTACATTTTGTCTCCTGTTTAGGTAAACACTTCCATTTGACTCCATCATTAAGTCACAGTCTTTTTTTGCTCAAGCCATTAAAATAGGTTCAGGATTGAAATTATGTAAAATTAATGACATTTTGGATCACTAGCTTTTTGATTATGTAAGTAAAACATTTAACTCATCTCCCTTCTGATGCTCTTTTGAAAACATGTTCACCTAACTTGATTTAAAAGATAAAGACACTCTTCTATCAAGACTTCCATATGTAATTGCTTCTTAATTTTGACTTTCCTGATAGTGCTGGGTTATAGTCACTCTACACCTCATAAAAGAAATATGATTTATAGATTACCCCCCAATTTATCAATGACTAACTGTAAAGCAGGAAAACAGTGGGTGCAACTCAATATTTCCAATCAATCCTTGAAGGCCTGTTGAATACAACCATACGTAAAGGTAAAGAAGATGAAAATCTTGACAAACAGAAAGTTTACAAAATAACATGCAATAAAAATTATCTTAAACAATCAGTGTTATAGAAAAAAATGTCAAAGAAACAAAAGAGTGCAGTGGGAGACTTGGGCAGTAAGGATCACTTCTCTGAAGAGTTGGAATTTGAGGAACATAATTTTGGCTGGTAGAACTGGGCAAAGATGAAACTTATATGTGCGTGTGCTTGTGCGTGTGCGTGTGCTTTTGCGTGTGCGTGTACGTGTGTGTGAGTGTGTATGTGTGTGTCCCCGAACATGCATGCTTCAGGCTGAAAATGATTCAGCACTTTTTCTGACTTTTCAAAGTCAAGCTCTGAGAAATGTTAGCAATATGCTTATCTATGCTTATTCATCCTGTGTACTTAAGAGATCACAGCTGCTGTTGATACTTGAAATTTGCATATTCATTACCTGTTGTTCTAAGAGCATGCTGACCATACTTTAATGTTCAATGATTTAAAAAAAAAACAATTATTTATTTTTAAATTTGATCAGTGCTCATCTTCATATTTTTATTTTTATGAATCCAAGACAAAATATCTAGATGTTGCCTTAGATTAATGAGATGACTAAAAATAAACAACCACTAAAGATTCTTGTTAAGAAAGGAAAAACAATCTTTATGTAAAACTTGTCTATTATACAGCTGCATTAGATATTGTAGTTAAACCCACTGATTTCTTTGGAAAGTCTTTCTTACTTCCTGGGGATGAATATATACACTCTGTCTATACAACTGGTTCTTAAAATGAAACTCTGAAGATAGAATTTTGACTGGAAGGGGTGGGAGGGGGAAGGAGCTTGAACAAGGGTATACACGGATAAAAAATATGATTTTATTCATAATAAAAAGAGCAAAAAGAGAGAAAGTTTAACAAAATAAAAATACATATTGATTCAACATAAAAAAAAAGAATTTCCCATTTCAAATTTCAAATTCTATTCTTGCCATATTTATAATGCTAGGAAATTTACCTAAACTTTCAACAATTCCATCAATTAAATAAGGATATTAAGAGTACTAGCATCACAATGTCATATGGATTGAAACAGCTCATATATGAAGAGTGCTTGCAACAGCACACTTGAAACATCACAAACCACCAAAAACAGCTATAAAAACTCAGTTCAACATACAATGAACATCACATACATGTTTTGTCTTAGAATTGGTATAGCTTTCAGCGTCAGATATGTTTTGGAAAAAAAAAAAACCTCCAACTATGACATGGCAAAAGGATTAAAAAGATGTAAGAAGGTAATTTCTTATCACCTTGTCAAGTGAAAGCAGTTCCTGGAAAATAAAACTTTAAATGTGGTTGATTCTGTAGTCTGAAATTTACAAGTGGTCTATGGCTCATTAATGAAGCACTAAATTAGACAATCAGCGTTAATGGGAATTGCCGAGTAAAAGCATTGCACATCAAGTTGAGACTCTGGACAACATTCATAATCATATACTTCAGCAATTCAGTTCCAAGCACTCTCAGTGTCATTCTTCAGACTAGACAGATGGACAGAAAGATAATCTTTATTTGTAGAGGATGTCTTATTTGTCATTTATTAATTACATTTTACCTCCTTTAAGAATTATGGCATAAAAAATAGTACAGCTAACTTAATGGCAAGATATTAATATTCAATACTGAAAAATAAAACTTATCAAAGAATTAGACTGATACAGCTACTACATTTGAATATAAAACTGACTTGAAAACTTCTTGGTTATCCAGGATAAAAAAGGTGTTTAATGTTATTTGTAGTTCTCTTTGTGAACATTTTAAAGTCTATTTCTCTGCTATACCTCTCAACTTTTTCCATCAAATACACCAAAAACACACTCAAAAGCATCAACACTCATTCTCTCACTATTTTAAAGTTTTGTTTTCTCCATATTTAATATAGGAATTGGCCATTTATAGCGGAGGATTCTTTATCCTGTCTCCAAGGAAACCTGGCTAATCCTCAGTCAAATAAGCCTATTTGTATAGATGGCCTTAACTCCTGAAGTCCCCTACAGAGAGATGGAGAGTAGCAATTGCACACTCCTCCTCCTTGAGGAACTAACCCTTTGCTTGTGAAATTAGGCATCTGAAATATATCTCACTTTCCTTTTACAGCTTCTGTTTCCTGGACAGATGATTGACGTGACACCTCTCAGTTTAGCATCATGGAGCAGTTAAATCCGGCTCCATTACCTGTCGAATTTAGTTTCTTAATCCTAAACACAATATGCACACAATTTAGCCCTATCCAGCTTTTATTTAGAGCGCTTGTCATGGTGCTTTGTGTGGAGTCAAGTGGTATTAAACTGTGTGGAGTACAGTAAATGGAAAGATTAATTTTGTAATATGACACAAAAGGAAGATTTTAAAAACAGGGATTAGGGGCTAGGTCTGCTCAGAGGAAACCTAAAATACACCCATTATTAGTACAGATGTCTCAGTCCACTGCCACAATAAAATCTAGCTTTATAGACATAACTTCTGTAGTCACAGAGACGAACACACCAGAAATGGAACACAGATTTCAACACTTCAAACTACAGCAATCTGGCCTTTTTGGTATTTAGACTTTCCCATTACACTTCTTTAATCAAAAATTATTTAAGCAAAACTAAATTTCTACAGTAAAGAAAGAAATATTAACGTGTATCACTTATGGAAAACCCAAGCTTACAGGACATTGCAACCAAGCTACTACCTTCAACAATAATCATTATAACAATTTTGGGGAATATTCATGTCTTGAGTTTAGTATAAAAACACAAGGGAACTGGAGTAACCCTTCAGTGTCTATTTTGTTTGCTTGTTTCTTCTGTCAATTCTTTTACTTTAGTAAGATGACATTGCTTAAGAGGCTCTATCTTGCTCTGTAATCTTGTTTTAAAAACAAGGTGTTTTTGTAAAGTGTGGTCCCAACAGGAGGATAGTTCATGAACTTCCCATCAAAAGACAATTCTTAATACAACAGTGCTAAAAATGGGACTTCTTTTCACATTCTTATAAATATGAAGCTCACCTGTTGCTTACCTTTTTTTAATTTTGTATTTTCTAAGTGTGCATATTGTACACTTTTTTGGGGATATGCTTAGTAATGCTGTGAGATTTTTCTGGAGGTGGATAACTTTGCTTGTGGTAGATTTTCTTTTAAAAAAATGGACAGTTACATGCATACTTTAAAAGTATTTTCCTGTACAAAAAAAAAAGTTAGATAGGTTTTGTTTGCTAGCTTAATTTTGGTTGTACTTTTTGATGTTATCACATTTTATATAATTGTATCATATAGCTGTATTGAATTGTGTAGTATCAAATATATTAGATGTGATTTAAGAGTGTTAATTAATTTCAACCCATTTTAGTCACTTTTCTTTTTCAAAAAATACTGCCAGATGCTGATGTTCAGTGTAATTTCTTTGCCTGTTCAGTTACAGAAAGTGGTGCTCAGTTGTAGAACGTATTATACCTTTTAACACCTGATGTGTACATCCCATGCAACAGAAAGAGCAACAGTAAAATAGTGATCCTAAAATAAAAAAGAAAAGGCATCATTCAGAAAGACTGCTCTGTAGAAAGGAAATGCACAAGGTGTGCAGATAAGGGGGGGGGGGTTGTGTAACGTGCCTAACAGTTAATGCTAACAGACCTTGAGAAGTAATACCAAGGGAAGCAAAGGAATCTCAGGTTTCAGGAGTATTAAAAACGTGAAGGCTTCTTATTCCCTGAACAACAGCATTTATTGGATTTCTATTCTAAGTAGGGAGCTTTACTACAGAGTCTGTGGAGAATTCAAAAGAAACAGAATTCTTCCTCTAGCTTGGAAGACCTTTGAGTAGGAAGGTAGAAAATATAACTACAAGCCATCAAAAATTCTGAACTATGGAGAAGTTGGTCAGCTATTCAAGTCAGACACAAGAGAGTCACAGCAGGCAATATTTCTCAATCCTCAAAATAATAAAAAACAATGGAAATGTGTTTTTGCAGTCATTACTAAGAACAAATATCTTGTCCTATTGGAAACTTCCCAATGGCAAAGTAAAAGACCAGGTTATGCAACTAAAGAGGAATTGTTTCAGGCATTGTTAGTGTGGAAATAAAAAACTACTACTGTTTAAAATAATGGGGAACGTACAGAAAAGGTCTATATGTATGCTATATTTCTACATTCCATAAAAAATATGTTTTATATATCCTCCTCTGTATAAAAGTACACTAACAATTTTCTCTTAGGAATGTGAAAGTGCATATCTATATGTCCTACACATTCTCTGGCTAAGGAAGAACTCAACAAACAGAAACAGTTCATCATGACCATTGTTATCAACACCAGCATCTTCATCACCAGCTTAGAAAGCCACCTTCCTGTTCTTGGACCAGTGCCAGAGCTGACTCTAACAGTAGCATATCTTGATGTTTCCCCACGATCTTCATTGCCTTTTGCTTTTATTGTCTATTTTGATTACATTCTCTTACTTAGCATATGAAACAGTGGGTTTTCTTGTGACATTTTCACAAGGGTTGATCAGCATACTTGGAGCCTGCTTTTCTAGCCAGTTTGTATTTTCACTGGTTAACAATTCTTAAGTTTCATAATTCCTGCATTGTTGACAGAACCCAGTAAACTCAAAATAATAAATTCTCTCACTTCACTCCAAGTTTAACTATCACCCTTGCCTGAACAGGGCAACCTAATGCCTCAAACTCAAACACCGGTTCTCATAAATCAAGGCAAAGATGCCACATTTGTGTTCAAAATTTACTTTTACTTAGAATTTCCTCAAAGAAAGAACTATATTTATGTAAAGGCTAATTTTCAGGTATTTTGAATTCATTTCATTTTCATGGGGTGGTGAATGATTTTTATTACCAGCATTCATTCAGCCTTGTAATTTGGAATCTTTTGACAGGTATACTCACTAATTTATCATTGTGAGTTTCATCTTCAATCAGAAGTAAAAAGTTTATTACTGCATTCAAAATAATCCTTAATGCATGTGTTAATTGGGATCAAATTAGCACATTTCATTTGCTTCTGTGTTTATTTCTAAAGAAAAGTAGCAAATTTGCTTTTCTATGCCCGGTAAGTAAAATTCTACTATTTAAAAAAATATGAATTTCAAGTTCCTCACCTCAGCAGCAAAGGATTAAGACATAAGAGAAATTTATCATCAAGGTATTTTTGAAAGTATTATTATTATTGAGAGTAAAGTGATGATGCCTTTTAATAGAAATAGCAGACAACACTGAAGGTGTCTTTTAGCTTATTCTACAATGAGTTGTTTATGACATGGGCCAACAAGAGTTTCCTCAACCTCTAAAACTTCAAATCCTACCCAGTGTCAAATACATAATGAATAGCTGTAAAAATGACACACTGATATTTAGATGCCACTGAAGGAAAGAAATAGAAGTTTCTTTCCTAGAACAGTCAGTCACTTAAATGTGTCTCAGTTTTCAACCCCAACTGATAGTTCATGAGCTTCTTGGGACACACATAATTAAGTGTTTTCCAGTCTTGAAAAATATTATAGGAGCTTGGGAGATGCTTAGAGGGTTAAGGGCACATGTTCCTGCAAAGCTTTCAGTTTCATTCCTAACACTCACTCAGTGACTCCTAAACACTTATAACTCTACTCCTGGAGGATTTGGTGAGGTCTTCTGGCCTCTGCAGGCACCAGGCACAGGCAAAACTGATACACATCAAATAAAAATAATTAAATCATTAAGAAATTGCTGTGTCATCCTCTTTTCTATGAAATTCTTTAGTTAGAACCTTTATGGATTTGACTATCTGTAAGTAAGAAACAAAATGTTCTTGAAGATTTAATCATTCTACCCATTAATTACGGGAGGAGGGAGTGATTGTCTGGTTTTGTTTGTTTTTCATAAATCCAGTGACGGAGAAAAAGAAAAAAGCAAGCAAGTTATACTCCTCAAAGTTCTTCAGAGAAACAGAAACAACAGCCATTGAAGACTATCAAGTATCTAGATAGGCCATCTATAAACCTAGAAAACTAGATATGAACAATTTATGACTCAGCCAGAGACCTAGAGAAATTACTAGAGAAAACAGTTAGTTTAAGGCAAGTGGACTGAGAAACTGGAATGTCTCTAAAACTCTGATGAAGACCAGAGACCTCTCATTCTCTGATGGCTAAGGGCAGAAAATGTAGAATCTTCTGGAAATAACTTCAAAATACATTCATAAACAAGGTTTTCAACTACCTGGAATCCACTCACAAATATAACTAAAAACACAGACCTATAAACAAATAAAACTTGGAGCAATTGTAAACACCAGGAAGATGCTCAATAGGTGTCATGCTTGTTTCTATTGATGTAAAGAGACACCATGACCATACTACTCTAATAAAGAAAACAAGTAGTTTAGGGTGCCTCACACACAGTTACAGAGGTTCAGTTCATTACCATCAATGAAAAAGTGTTGTAGAATATTATTTTAAAATGTGTTACTTTTGTTTATGTTGCATTTGTTTAACTCTGTGAAGCTGTGTTACTATGCCTGTCTAAAACACCTGATGGTCTAATAAAGATCCAAGCTAAATGGACAATAGCAAGTCAGGAAAGAGAGATAAACAGGGCTGACAGGCAGAAAGGATATTATAGAAGGAGAAATCTTGGAGAAGAGGAAGAAATAACCAGAGATGAAGGAGGACTCCAGGTGCCAGAAACCCAGCTATATAGAGTGAGATTTACAGAAGCAAACAAATGGGAAAAGCCCCGAGGCCAAAGTTAGATGATATTTTAAAGTTAAGGAAAGCTGATTAGCAAAAAACCAAGCAAAAGCTGAGCATTTATAAGTAAGAATAAGCCTCCATGTGTGATTTATTTGGGAGCTGGGTAGCAGTCCCCTGCCCCTAGAAGAGCAAAAACAAACAACAACAGGGAGCATGGCAGGCAGATGTGGTGCTAGAGTAGTTTCTGAGCAACCTACATCTTGCAGGCAGGAAAAAGTGGACTAAGACATTGGGCAGTATTTTGAGCACAGGAAACCTCCAATCCCACTCCCACAGTGACACACTTCCTCCAACAAGGCCATATCCACTCCATCAAAGCTACATCTCCTAACAGTACAATTTCCTACTCCATATGAGATTATGGGGGCCACTTACATTCAAACTACCACAATAGGAATGAATGAATAAACACACATGTGAATGAACAAGGCTGTGGAAGAATTTATTCTATGTTAAATGAATTAAGGAATGAATATGTGTATAATTGAATTAATTTTCATATTAATCTTGGCATAGAGTTTTCTGGGCTCTCCAATTGATCACATGATAATCACACATAAACTAAACAATTTACAGCTGGACTTGAATAAACATGTGACAGGTAAAAATTTAATTTAATTCAGCATGTATTTCTTCTGATCATCTGATATATTCCAGGCATTGTGTTATGTGCAACATGTTTAAATAGCCTGGTTGACTTCAAACCTAAGTTAAAAAGCTGCTGTGGCCTAATAAACTGATGATACATCTTATTACCCCATCATGGAGGACATTTAGATTATTCATCCCAAACACAACTTTGGTTATGAAACACGTATAGGCTAGTGAATCAAGTTTATGATCTATCATATGCCAAACAAATTAATTACTCCAATGTCTAATGCCCCTTAGATGACTGTGCTATTTTTTTTTCACAGCTATCAGAATGTATTCTACAAACTCCCACTATTAGATCTTTGTTCTTTCATCCTACCCACTGAAAATATCATTTTCTGACTTGTCTATTAATCAGTATCTGATTCCTTTATTTATAGCTATATAACAGAAGAATCCTATTTTATGATTTCTCAAACCCTTCTGTCCACAAAACTCTCAGTGACTATCTGTTTGTAACTTTAACACTAACTTGACACTTACCTTACTAATTATACAAGTTCATGGAATGTATTATAAAACAGTATCACTAACAGCTCTTGAATGTTAGTTTAACATCCCTCTGCATTGCATTCTACCTATCTGGGAAATAGTGTGGAGTTTCAGACTCTTGCTTTGCATTTTAAAACTCCTTTTTACATCATTAAGATGCTTAGTAATTATTGTCTCAATTCAATATTTCTGCAAAACCAACTAAATAGAAAACAAAATATCCTTAGAAGATACCTATTTATAACCATTATTATAGATTCTCTACTAATTCTTTCCCCTGGAATTGAACTTAATAAGGACAATTCTATTTTTCTTTTCTATCTTTAATGTCTCCAAACGAATATAAGAGCATCCCTGTGGTCTTCAATTTTAAGGTATATAGAACCTCATTCTGGGACTTCTTTAGGGACCATTGTTAAACAAGTGGGCTGGGTGACTATCTGTCATTCACTATACAGTTATTATGTGGGCAGCTATCTGTATAGCTGGGTAAATTTAGATAAATGAAACGTGTCAACTTAGTAATTACTAAATATTGTATGTGAAGTAATTAAAGAATAGCTGCTCTTCATCTCTGTTGTATCTATAGGATTTTTAATTAATTGTGATTCAAAATAATAAAGGCTGACTTGCACACAACTGAAAAGAACAAATATGAAGATACTCCAGAAGTCATTCTACTTTCCAGAAGGCTGGGTTTTATCTTTTAGTAGCCAAAATATAACAATGAGATGAATTTTTATAGAGACATTTTCTTCCTTTGTGATTAAAAATGAACAATGCATCATGTTTTTAATATCCCCAGGAGTGTAACTGAGGAGGAGATAGTGTATTCATTCATAGATTAAAGTATGATTCTACAACTGAGCAGGAACTCAGCACTCACATATTACACATTAAAACATATCTGCTTGACACACCTAATATTAAGCCATTTCTCAAAACCAGAAAAGTTTTTGAGAATTCTTTTACAATGAACAAAATAATACGAAGTTGAATTCCCTCACAATGGACGAAAACATAGCGTGCACATCCTTCTTAGTGATGAGGCTATTTCAGACAATAGTAATTTTCAGATGGTGTCCTAAAGTGAATTGATCAATACTCCCTTTTCCTTGTAAATATGTTGGAATAAGATCAAGCCATGCATTCATTTTGTTAAGGTCTATGAATTCTCATCAGTTCTGGGAACTACCAATTTCACCTATATTGATATTTGGCTTCAACTTAAAATGAAAAATCAATATTTTAGAGAAAGCATGCCTTGCTCTTCAAATATCCCTTAATAGATAAGCCGCAAAAATATCTTTTGCCCTCTCTCTTTCTCTTCCTCTCTCCCCTCCCCTCCCTTATTACCCATAACAGAGTAATAAGCAGCATCTGTTACTATTTCAAAGCCATTTGCTAAATGCTGAATTGTACCAAAAAAAAATCTGTTCATTATGTTCATCATTTAATGTTTCCTTGTTAATTCTGTGTCCACTGGGTAATGCCCATCTAGAACTAAAATATGTGAAACAAGGCAACAGAAACTGCGTTTTCTGTCAGTCTCTGATTTGCAGTATCTTTTGAAAATGCATTTGTTGTTTTTCAATTTCATACAAGTATATTACATCCTGGTCATACCCATTCCTCTCCGATACACATTTGACTCCTCCTTACCCCTTTCACATCCTACTTCGCTATCTTTTTGTTCTGTTTCTGTCTTGTGACTCACTAGGTTTAACCAAGACTGTGTTGTTACAGCTGCTGTTGTTGTTTTGCTCAGGCAGATTCTCACTGTGTATCTTTGGACAGCTTAGAACTTGTTGGCCTTGAATTCACAGCGATCTACCTGCCTCTCCCTCCTGAGTCCTAGGATAAGTACGTGCATGTTCTACCACATCCTGCCTGGGTATCCAGTTTTTAAGTGGATTTATGCAGAAGGCAAAGTATAGAAAAGCTGGGCTTTTCTTTTCCATGTCATTTATTATTGACACATACTGAAGTGGAATCCTTGTGTCTGATTCAAAAGGTCTGACTTTACATCACATCAAATTAGAGGAGCAGCTGATGAGACAAGAAGACAGAAGAAGCTGAAACTGCAACAACCAGGGATCTAGTTCCCTCTGACTTTATTTTTACATCTAAATATTACTTTTAATTTTTGAAAATATTTTTAGACAATATATTCTGATTAGATTTTTTCCTCCACCTTCTTCTCCCAGTTCTTCCCTACCTCTCTTTCCATCTACTTCCATACCTGATGTGCCTATCATAAGAAAACAAATAGGCATCCAAAGATAATAATAAAACAAAATAAATAAAGGACCAACAAATAAAAATATAACAAAACAACCAAACTTAAAACGAGCCAAAGAAAAAGCATAAGAAACAAATGTTCATACACAGAGGAATACCATAAGAAACTAAAAAGCCATAAGATAAATACAAAGAATCTATGAGGTAAAATTATTTATTAATTAATAGAATGCCCTAACTTTACATTATGAGACAAAGAACTTCCAAAGCTGTTGTTAGGTTCACTTAGTGCTGGCCATCACCTGCTGGGCATATGCCCTACAAAGATAATTTTATTTTTCCACTTCTCTGAACTATTATTATTCTGAATCAAATTTAAAAAAATAGTTTTGTTGACCTTCTGGGAGCCCTCCAAACATGCTGGACAAAGAAGCAGATCTATGCCTTGTATATCCACCTACAACGGTGTCTCACTGGGAAGCAAAAAGTGGTTTGCTTCCCAGTGAGACACTCTTGGAATAAACTTATTTTTCATTTGCAGTCATCTACTGTTGGAGATAACTTCTGGGTTAGAGATGGAGCATATGTTCACTTTTCCTTTCAGCTTTAGGACTCTATCTTGTGCAGACCGATGTAGGCCCTGTGTGTGCTGCCTCAGTCTCTAAGTTCATATGTGCACTAGCTCACTAGCATATCAAGAAGTAATTGATTCCCTAGCGTTCTCCATCCCCTCTAGCTCTTAAACACTTTCTCCCTCTTCTTCCACAGCATCCTGAGTCCTGCCAGGGGGTATTTGATGGAGACTTTCCTTTTAGAGCAAGTGTTCCAAGTGTTGTATATTATCTGGCTGTGGTTCTTTGTATTTGTTCTCATCTACTGCAGGAGACAGCTTTTTTGATGATAGATGAACAAGGCATAGATCTGCTTCTTTGTCCAGCATGTTTGGAGGGCTCCCAGAAAGTCAACAAAACTATTTTTTAAATTAGATTCAAAATAATAATAGTTCAGAGAAGTGAAAAAGTAAAATTAAAAAGATATTTATTAGTTTAGGTTTATTTTACTGTTAAATTCTTAACTTGTGTTTAGGATGGCACTTTGGAATGTCCATTGAATTATTAAAACTAAAAAAAATGGCTGATCATGACAATATTTAGAGTATCTCATTAAACAAACATTAGTTCAATTTGGAGCAAGTGTGGCCCAAACATGGAGAGAAAAAAAAATATAATCCTTCACATTATTTTCTCTCCTGCCTATAGGAGGCAAATTCAAAAAGCATTCACCACTCTGGAATCAAGCCATCTAAGATTGTGTTCCAAATACACAGCTTCTTAGCTGTGTAAAACCATGGATATTTGTAAGGGTTATATACCCATTTCCTCAACTGAAAATGGTAACATAAGTGAATAGTACATTGATTTTAGAAATATTTTGTGATTACTCAAATGCATAAACCTAGTTTAGAATGCTAATTAAACAAATTGTTAACTCCAACAGATAAATAACTTTTAACTGATTGTGATACGGACCTAGATTATAGAAGTCTATACTTTATGCTGAAAAGTGTATGTTTCACCTGAGGACATTTTAATTTTAACTAACAGGTCATTCCAGCTACACTGTTATGAAGGGGCTTAATAATTCCAACAGGAAAGCCAACTGATATATTATTGCAATAGTTTAAAAGATTATTAAAGGTAATACAGGGTATTGATAGTAAGAAGAAACTACAAACAGAAATGGTAAGATGGTGAGCAAACAACCATAGTAAAGTTTTATTTTGAATGTAGAACTCAAAATGACTACCAAGCATTAGAATTGCAGAGCAATGGAAGTTGGCACAGAAATCACAGATGTTTTTCAGTGTAGCACAACTGACATGTTGGCCCAAATAACCCCTGTAAATATAAGAAGAATGTGTGTATAGGAAAATATAATGAGTTCAGTGTTGGGTGTCTTGGATATATTGGCTAGGAGATGCCTACGGGATATAGCAGGAGCTTTCTAAATAAAAAAGAAGAGGTTAAGAAGTGTGAGATTCTGGGGGCTAGAAAGATGGTTCAGGCATTAGGAGTACTGACTGTTCTTCCAGAGGACCTGGGTTCAATTCCCACACCCTCCTGGTGGCTCACAACTATCTGTAACTACAGTTTCAGGGAACCTGATACCCTTACACAGGCATAAACAGAGGCAAACACCAATGTATATAAAAATAAAAATAAATAAACAATTTTTTGAAAAAATATGAGATTCAAAGGAAAAATCAGAAAGCTCAGCAGAGGGTTAGATTTCTCTCTATGCCATCCTAGCCATATAAGGCAATGTATTCTCCTAGGTAGACTTCTATCATAGATTCCTTATGAGAAAGCCCTAGCTGTATGCCCCCATGTTCATCTTGAGCCAATCATACTCAGCATTTTATCTACTATATTTCCTTGTAAAAGTGTTCACTCTGGGATTGGAAACAAATGTACCCAGATGTTCATGGAAATTCACCTGCTCAGATTTCCTCAGTAGACACAGGAGAACCCACACTGGGATAGAGCCTTAACACTGTAACCTATGCTACTGGATGTTTCCCAGATTGGAGCACCTCAAGCAGCATTGGAGATGCCCTTCCTAATCATCACTTAGCACTGCAAGCTGACGGCCCACAAATAATATCTTCGCTAGTTAAAGTTTATTTTCCCTACCCACAACATTGAGAACCCCTACTCAATGCTACTGTTTTCAAATGCTAATCTAATAAATCATTATGAAACACTTGCCATAAAAGGTAAGGATCAATTAAAAAAAAACAAGATAATTGAGAATATAAGCCTAGACAATATCCTGATTCAAGGATGAACAGAAAATCAAGAAGCAAATACATCTTTTTTCTATCTTGTTATACTCTCTAGGATATTCTCTACAATGCTCCATTGTACTAGTGGCAGCAAGTACTAGTGTGCTGCTTCAGATACAGAATAATGACGATACTACAGCTTTTACAGTTTAGAATGGTGCTTCTAGGAAAAAAATCCATTATAAGGGAGTAAGGAAAATACTGTTTTCAATGAAATTAGAATCAGTGAAATTATCAAGCTAACCATGAAATGATAGGGTTGAATAAAGAAATATGTAGAGAAGGATACAGGTTTTTCTACATGAACAGAGAAACGGTGATGCTGGGCCTTGAATGTGAAATAGTTTCCATAGGATCATGTGTTTGAATATTTGGCCCCCAGCTAGAAATGAAGATGTGGAAGGCTGTGTTACGTTTAGAAGCTAGGGCAAAGGGTCAGTAGGACTGGGCATCAGGGGTTGATCGCCTGCCCTGGCCTTCCTGTCTATACTCTGCTTCTTTACTATGGCTGTGATCAAACCAGCTGTCTCACAACTTTATCACCCATCTTCCCCACTTGACAGGTTGTATGTCCTCTTGGGCTGTTGAGCCCAATGAACTCTTATTCTTTTAAGTTGCTTTTCATCAGGTATTTGTTTATATGAAAAATGGGAGAGGTAATTAACACAGGAAGTTAAAATAAGCCTTCTGTGTCTTTCTAATTATTTTTTATATAAAATATTTAAAGTGTTTAGTTTTCAAAGCATTTATAACTCATCTGTCAATAAAATCAGATCAATATTTTCATGGTAAATTCTCACGTTTAAGGAGTGGAAAGAAGTATGTGCCTCTAGTCTAAAAGGTTTTTCGTTGTTGTTGTTTTGCTTTGCTATTGTTTGTTTAGAGTAGTACTCCATCTCAATGTAGACATCTTTCCCCGAATCAGACTGAACCTCAAGGGCTGAAAATGCAAAGCTTTGTTTACATAGGGAATCCAAATAGGTTGATTCCACTTAGAAAATAACACTTAAATATAATTTCTGTCATGTTTAAGTTAAATTTTGCTGTCACTAAATACCTATAACAACATCAAGACATTTCCTTGAATTGTGATTAAATAATCATCTCAGAGGAAAAGGAAGCTGGCAAAACACAAAGAGGAAAGTAGTGGAATATAAAATTCAAGCTGGTGATGATGATGGGACTTTCTGTGCACTGTGAATATACTATGATGTCCTTTATTGATGGAGAGGCTGTTTTAGCCTATGGCAAGGCAGCTTGGAGACAGGTGGGAAATCCAGACATAGATAAAAGAGGAAAAAGGGCAGAGCCAAGGAGACTCCAGGCAAGATACAAAAGAACAGGTAAGCCAGAAGCCACATGGTAATACAATAGATTAATAGAAATGAGTTGTTAAGTTGGAAGAGCTAGTTGGTAATGAGCCTGAACAATAGGTCTAAAAGTTTGCAATTAATATATGCCCTTATAAGATTATTTGGAACTAAGCAGCTACAGGCAGTTCCAGACCTTAGAGCTAGGACCAAAAACTTCTGACTACACACACTAAGATATATGGAGTCAGAGCCAGGCACCCAGTGATGCCCTGTGTTCCCTGCTCCAGCTCAGCACCCATCTCTCCAATACAACACTCAATTTTGCCTAAGCAGGGAGAGCCAGAAATGATTACTGCCTCCTACTGAAGTTTGCTGATCTTGATATGGACCATATTGTGAAAACTGATTAGGACGAGGTTTGTAGAATAAAAATTCATTCTGACAAATTAATATTCATTTGTTGAACTATGAAAAATTCAAAATTTACCCTTCTAGAAGAACCAAATTACTCAAGAATGAATCACACTTAAAGTAAGTCAGGGTCTCATCCAATAAAAGATTCACATTTGAGGTTTGATAAATCCTATGTATTGAAGGATACTTGGAGACATTCCAGACTTGTGACAACTGTAGAGACTTGATATGTTGCCAAATGTTCCCTGAGAAAAGGCTGTAAATCACTCCTAGTGAGGACCACTAGAGTAATTAAAAGGTAATGAAAGGCCCTAGATGTATCCCCTTCTATTTTATCAGTATTTTAACATTGCAAAAATTACTTCATCACTTCTGGGAAATTATTTTGGCAGTATCTGTTTCTCAAACAGTATGAGAACATTATCCACAGAAACAACTGTCACAGGATTCTGTTATGGGTTGCATATTTCTCCAATGATTATATAAGTGAAAGACTGGGTCATCAGCCTATGATATGTTTGGGAGATGGTGAAACTGTAGGAGATAGTATCTAGTGGGGGTGAGAGGGAGTTGTGTCATGAGAGATGTGCCCTTTAAAAGGATATTAGGACATTGGTCCCTTTCACTCTTTCACTTTAATCCAATAAACACGCTCAATCATGGTGCATTTTCCCCACAAAGCTAAAAATAGAATCAAATGAGTATGGACAGAAACTTCTGAAACCATAAGATCAAAGGAAACTTTCCTCCACTGAAGTTTATTTTTCTCTAGTACTTTGTCACAGCAACACAAATATTTCTAATGTGCCTTCTTGGTGACATACAAGGGGTGTGACAGGAAGGTAAGAGTAAAGAAAAAGAGCTAAATGAAGGAATAGTGTAAAGGAAAAAATAATTAAATGTATTTAGATAACTTTTTTTTCCTTTCCTGATATACTGGAAACATGCCCTAAAGTATTCTAAAGGTTTACCAAAGACATAAAGGCCATCATAAGCACAGACTACACCAAGATCACAGCCAACAAGATTATCATGCGGATGACACAGCACCATCAGAAAGGAACATCCAAGGTAGTTAATACCAAATCCCATAGTGTCTGTGGCTCTTGTTTCTCAGCCACCATAAGGTTTTAAACCATCTATGAAAGTTAAAAGGGCAAGAGAATATGGTGATACCATATAGATGGTATAGAAATTTGCTCATATTGAATATATGTTGGCAGGGGGAAGTAAAATACTTCACATACAGAAGATAAGAGATATAAGACACTTGTGTTTTTAAGAAGGCAACTTCAGTTTCCAGACAAAAACATGGACTTCTTTGCACCCCCAAAAAGTCTGCATCAAACTAAGATATAATATGGAAAGAACAAGGCCGCAGTACAGGACCTCCGGGATCAGGAAACACTGAGCACAGTGAGGGCATCTTATGTTCCACTCCCCTGCTGTTCTAGCATGCTCAACATATTTCTTTAGTTTCTTTTCTGCAAGTTAATTTAGGTATTCAAAGGCTTCCTACTCAATAAGACCTTGTAAGACAATCCTTGGTGGATTCTAATGGCTTCTGTCGCTGCAGCAACATCCTTAGCATTCAGGTAGCATTTCTCTGGTTTACATATGTCTCCAAGTATAAGTATTTTTCTGTGCGTTTCCAGAACTCTTTGTCCATTTTTATTAGAATGCTTGTTTTCCTGTAATTCCCCACTGTGATTGGGACAGTTGTCTACAGCTCTGCAGGTACCCAGTAAATGCTGCCACCTGCCTGACCATCAGACAAGGATTCTCACCCCCAGCATATTAATGGCAATGCTTCCTTTGAGATGACATAGCCGTTGTGTTATGTCTATGCTGGAGATTCTTCGAGTCTCTGTTGGTCTCTGGCTCATTATCTCTCTTTCTAAAGCCTTTATCAGGCACACACACAAGAATTCTAGCCATGTCTTTCCCCTAGGTATCACAACATGGGCTAGAATAGCAAAATGAGATTCTACTTAGAAAAGTGCACAGAATTTTTCCTAAGGGAGTCAGAGTATAAGGGAAAAATTCAACAAAATGGAGAAGAGGAAATTTAAAAGCAAAGTAGTGGGAGACAAACAGTAGAGTAACAGCCCTTCCTGTATTGGTTTGCCCTTGAACACTCTGAGTCAATTTGTGCTTGTCCTAATGAGAATCCTTAACACTCCGATCTCCTGACAAGTGAAGGGAATGAAGGCACAAGAATCTCTCTCTCTCTCTCTCTCTCTCTCTCTCTCTCTCTCTCTCTCTCTCTCTCTCTCTCTCTCTCTCTGTGTGTGTGTGTGTGTGTGTGTGTGTATGTGTGTTTGCACACATGCATGTGTGTTACCTCTACATACACACACAACAAACTATCCTCACTTTGTAGTCCTTAATGATCTCCAGAGTGCCCATTTGGAGATTTACAGACAGGTTCTGGGATGAGGTAGTTTGGAAGACACCCTTCCCCAGAGGTCCATCCTACACACTATTGTTACTTTGCTGTGATACAGGTGTCTTCTACTGAGTTTGACCCCAAACCTGTCACTCCTGATTTGAGTCTACTCTCAAGCTGGGCATCTACCCTGCATTGAAAGATGGGGTTAGAATAGAAAGGTAATCTACAAACTGATGTCCAATTGCTATTCTCCCCTACTCCTTTAACCTTACGGGGAGAAAAAGAACTCCAGAGGGACAGCCCCTCTCTCCCCTCAAAGCAGAACACTATCGCTAACAAACACAGCTAGGAACAGAGGGCATGAAACACACTCTTTTGTTCCCCTATGACTTCCCAGAAAGTATTCTAGAGGGTTCCATGAGGAAGCCTGAGGCCAGCAGTAGGGCCATGCCCAGCACTGACACAGGATGGTGCCTGTGGGGATCTGGATGAGAGTTCACAGCCTAATAGCTGCATCATGTCAAAGAAAATCTTAAAAAGGACGGTGGCGAGAAGGACACTAGGTCACTGTACTTTGCAGTAAAAACAATGACTTCAACAAACTAGCCTGACCTCTCAGGCCAGGCCACTCACCGGGCTTCCTTTCCACTCTTTATTCTGTTTGGATCCCTGTGAGTGACAGCTGCAGGATGAAAAAGAAACAGAGAAGTCATGACATCTGTCTTTTTCTTCTTTCTCTAATATAAGCTTCAAATCCTGAGGAAAGGCCAGAAGTTACACTGTGACTCTCCCTACTGTCTGCAGTTAATGAGGCCTCCAGTGACATTTCCCCACTAGACAGTGATGCAGGTAACGATATTGGTTCATGGAAAGGGTCACACTTGGAGCATCCCTGATTATTTCCATCAGCTGATCCCTATCTCGGGAGGACCCTGGCAGGAACACTAATCATGCCAGTGTGGCTGGGATGAAAGGTATTGGGTCTTTGCAGTGGTGACCATAAAAGCTTGTCAGGGGCTCTTGAGTGACTGCCTGTGCAGTCAAGTATCAGGTCCTGAGAGCCTCTGTATGCTTTTGTGGTTCTCCGGCCACTTGCAGAGAAGAAAGTTCTTCAAAGACGTGTCCCAGGTATTTGCTAACACTCAGCCTTGCTGCAAGTAGTCTTCAGGTAGTATCTAAAGGTCATGCAAAACAAAACAACTTTGTTACTAAGGAGAACTTTTTTTATTCCCCACAGTTGCTACCAGATAAAGGCTGTAAAGGAAGCTAAAACTGGAAAATACTTCTTGAGATCGAAGTGCTATGGCGGCCTCCTGCTTGATTGGCTCTGATAGACAATGGGAGCCTTTCATCCTTCTCACCATCCTACCTATATCCAGTGTCATCTCCACAGGCTTACAGATGCAGCTCTGTTTCTGAACAACAACAATAACAACAATCAGTTTGTGTTAGCCATGATCTGACTCTTTAGAGCACAAGTTTTTCACACTACCTTTGCTCCCCGTAGTTCAGTATATCATTCCATTCTGAGCAATTGCGATATCCCTGACTATGATTGATCCCCACTTATTTCATCCTGCATGCAAAGTATTTGATTTCAAGTGTGGTTCATTCTGCTCAGTGAACTCATTATAAAGTCAAGCTGAACATCTCACAGATGTGAAGCACCTTGTCTTTGAGGTTCAGCAATCTAATTTGGAATCTCATTATAGACCTTCCACTGGCAGTAGAAACAGGGGCATTTACCTGGCTGGCATGTTCCTGCCCATCTTCTATCCCATAAAGAAACTGTCATTTCAATACAGGCACACCAGAATATTTCCCATTTTGGAAAATAGCTTTATTTATCTCTCCAGAAATGCCTGTTGGCACTGATGAGAGAGTAATGCTTTGTGGGCTATTTTATTAAACATCTCAGGAGGTCAGGCGCTGAAAGAGACAGCTCACAGCTGTTTGCTTCCCATCTATTTAGTAGTCTTCTCTGTGGATCATATGCTATATTTTCTAAAGCTCACAGTATAGTTGTCATTTTGCTAAGAATCTATATACCAAGAATCCTGGCACCCTAATACAGTCTAAATCAGAGGTGGCTGATTTCTGGTGTCTCTGTGGTGGATGAAGAGAAAAAAAAGGGAGTGAAATTGAAAGTTAGCTTCATTTGCAGAGAGATGCATTGATTCTGAAAGATTGATGCATTCATTTTTTTCACCTATTTTGTGCCTTCAAAATCAATGAGCATTCAAGGCTCAGTTTTGGCTGTTAATGAAGTTTTTATTTCTCCACTTTCTATTTTAAAACTTTGGTAAGAAAGAATATTTGCTTTTCCAATTGCAATTTCTTCTATTTCCCTACAGAGCAGGCTAACCCTTGACAAGAACTAGAACTTGTTTCTTTTGCTATATAAATAGAATTTTAGAACTGCATTAAAGGAAAAATGAACTGCTTATGTATAGATACACACATTATATATTATTACATATGTATTATATATACATTAGTGAATACATATACATATAAGTGAACACACATATGAATAAATGACAAGATACTATACCTATGATTTACATATAGAGATTTTCATGTGCCTTCTTGTACATGGTGGTGGTGATGGTGGTGGTAGGGGATGTGTGAGTGCATGTTAGCTCTCACACATGTGCACTAAAGCTAAAAGACAACATCTTTAATCAGTGTCCACCTGCTTTTTCAGGCAGGGTCTCTCATCGAACCTGGAATTCAACAAGCTAATCAGTAAGCCCCAAGGAAATCTCCTTTCTCTGTATCCTCCATGTTGAGATTCTGTGCACACCCCTGGGCCTGGCTTTTCATGTGGATGCTAAGAATCTCAGTTCATATACTCAGCTTGCTCAGCAGTCATTTTACTTACTCAAATATCTCTCTATCTCCAAGATGCTTTTTGTATTTCATGAAAATTCAACAAAACTGAAAATTTTTCTAGAATCATACCTTACACGCAAACTTCTAAATTAGATGTAGAAAAGAGGCCAATAAATTAAAATCAGTTGACTAAATCCCATTACCTGTTTGAGTATTTGCTTTGTATATGTTCATTGCTGCTTTGGGTGTCACCAAAGTAGAGGTAAACAGTTGACACAGACACCATATAGTCCTGAAGTCTAAAGTATTTACTATTTGGCCCTTTGCAAGAGCAGCTGGGTGACCTTTACTAGGAAAACAGATCTTATATTTCCATTTAATTCATGTTTCACAAAGCAAGTGTTTTGAACATAATTTTCAGTAGAATAAAGAAGATGAGGATTAAAATGAGTACAGAATAAGAATCTGACCCTTCTGAACTTTTAAGAAGTTTTTATGAACCTTAAATCTCTATTGTTTCTACCCAAGAGAGGTTTTTTGAATGGAATGCTTAATTAAAAGAAAATATAAGTTATGTTTTATTCATATTTTCAATGTTTTTTTTAACTCTGAAAACTCTTTCTCCACTGTTTTTTTTTTTTTTTTTTTTTTTTTTCAGATGAGTTACTTTGGAAATATAGAATTAGGAATTGGGGACAGTAAAGTTTTATAGCATGACTAGCCCATAAAATTATTGCACTGACTATATATCTCCCCATTTGATATTATCTTCCAATAGTGTCCCTTTTGTTGTGACATTTCAGGGACAGGTTGTAGCTTCAGTGTTGGAGGTCTATAGGGTACGTTTCACACTACAGTCTACTGTTTAGTTGGAAGTATGCTGACCATTTGTGAGTATTTCTTTCTGTATTCTGCATTCAGATTTTGAAGTACATACCCACCCAATACTAAAGGGCAGGGGCAGAGGGTCTAGGCAAACTCATTGTCAGCCTTATCTACGTAGTAATTTCCAGGTAGCTACTGCTACTGTCTCAAAAAAAAGAAATCAAACAAAATGGAATGGAGGTGGGGTTGGTGCAGACAGACATGCAGAAAAACAGATAGAAAAGTATCACAAGGTCATGTATTATAAAACTAAGCACTATATTTTCAATTAGGAATGCTTCAAGGACAATGGGTAGATTTGGGTCCTTGGGTAACAGTATTATGAGATAGTTGAATAATTAAGAACTGTAACCTAGTAAACAATTATTTTTAGATTTATTTTTATTTTTTAAATTGTGTGTGTGTTTGTGTGTGTGTGTGTGTGTGTGTGTGTGTGTGTGTGTGTGTGTGTGTGTAAGTCCCGATAGACTTAAATAAAAAGCATCAGATAGTTTGAAACTGGAGTTATTGATAATTGTGATTTACCTTGTGGGTGATGAGAACTTGGATTCTCTAAAAGAATAAGTAGTACATGCTTTTAACAATTGAGTCATCTCTTCAGCTTCCATCTTTTATTTCCTGTTTTATTTTTATTTTTAAAATTCTTTTATATTGAGATTAGAATATAATCCTCCCTGTCCTTCCTTCAAACCCTTCCATATGTACTTCCTTGATTCTTTCCAATTTGTGGTCTCTGCTTTTCATTGATTGTTTCTACACATACACACACACATATACACACACACACACACACACACACACACGTGTATGAATATTTAAGAAGCTGACCATTTAGTATTGGATAATCAGTTGCTGTGCTGTTCTTTAGGGAAGACTATTTCTCCCACAAAGCTTTACCAATGTGACTGCCCAGATATGCACTGACCAAGGACAGCAATAGAAATGCTAACATGGAGTAGAAAAGCACAGGAGAACTCAGACCTATACAAAAAATGACAGGTAACTGAAGAATATGGGGGGAGTAGGCAGAAATGGTCTTCTCTTTAATAAAACTTCTCTCTCACTCAAATCAAGAATAATTAATATTCCCCGATAAGGCATTTAAAAACAATAATAAAACAGAATTATAGGGACCCCATGTTGTTTACATGTGAGCTGTAATACAGTATGTTTAAAATAAAAAAATGAATTCATCAAAATTTGTTACATGTAAAAAAAATCTCCTAATATTTACTTAGGGATAGCTTTTGTTTGAATTTGTCAATGTTAGTTAAAGGTTTCTAGGAAGATGAAGTTAGAGTATAGTCCAGAAGTTTTCAAATTGGGATATGGATTAGATGAGATTTGCTAAATGTATGGTTCGAAAGAGTACATATAACCTATTTTCTTCTTAAATCAAAGGGGTTATAATTCACAACCCCTTGTCCATTGGTGATATGTAAAAGAACAAAAAAATATGATTGAGGATGACAAACTTTAAGTGGAAATATCTTAAATGAGATGGACTCTTGCTTGTCAGTGATTTGAAATGAATCAAACTTGAGTTAAGATGATGATAAATTCCTTCTAAAAACAGAAACAAGTGTGCTAGTTCAATGGCAGAAGAAAGAGTACTGTTAAGAGTACTGTTGAGAAACTATCATCTCCTAAAAAAAGTTTACAGACATTATTTCACTTAATCAACTGAAAAACCATTAAAGAAGATATGAAAATGATTGCTCAATGAAAATAATTAGGAAAGTGACTCTGGTTACACATCTAGAAAGAAAGCTACTATTTAGGTTCTATCCGTCATTTTCTACCCCAGGGTAAATGGCCATGCTGAGACAACAGACCTCAAAACAAGAAAGCAAAAGATATTTCTATATTTTGGATATTAGCCATTTATCAGATATAGTTTGTAAAACTCTTTTCCCATTCTGTAGTCTGCCATTTTGTTTGAATGGCAGTATCCTTTGCTGTGCAGAAGCTCAAATTAACAAATAACACAGTAAAAGTAATGGGGTACAGATCTAAACAGAGAATTCTCAAAAGAAGAAAGTCAGGTAGCTGAAAAGCACTTAAAGAAATGTTAAACAACCTTAGCTTTTAGGGAAATGCAAATCAAAATTATGCTAACATTTCATCTTACACTCATTAGAATGGCTAAGGATTTTTGTGGCGGGAGGGGGAAGGGACCTTGAATGGGGATATACAGGGTTGGCAAAAAAAATTCAGAGGGAAAGCTGAACACAAAGTAAATATATGTGTAGCAATATTATTTGTATTAACACCCTTGATAAGTCATGCTTATGATTTTTATCTTCTTTATAGTTATTGCTAACTTATCAGCATTTTAAATTCGTTTTACTGTTTTTCTTGATAAATACAAAATAAATAAAGAAGAAAAAAAAAGTGATAGCTCAGACTCACTCTGGTAAGAATATAGAGTAAGGAGAGCACTTATCCATCACTGGTGGAAGCGCGAATTTGTATAGCCATGATGAAATTCAGTGTCATAGTTCCTCAGAAAGATGGAAATCAATCTATCTCAAGATCTAGCTGTACCACTCTTAGGCAAATACTCAAAAGACACTTCATCCTACCACAAAGAAACTTATTTAACCATGTCCATTGTCATTCTATTCATAAGTGCTAGAAATTGAAAGCAGCATAGATGCCTCAACAGATTGATGGATAATGGAGCATAATAGCTGTTCAAAATAAAATGACATCATGAAATTTACAGGTAAATGGATGGACTTGGGGGAAAAATCACCTTGAGTAAGGTATTCAGACTCATAAAAACTAATATAGTATGTATTTATTTATATGTGGATATTAGCTGTTAAGTCAATGATAACCAAGTTTCAATACATAGAACCACAATGGTTAGGTATATCACAAAGGACTAAGGGGGACAGACAGATCTTTCTAGAAAGAGAAAGAGAATAAATATTTAAGAATGAATGGGGAGGGGCTGGAGAGATGGCTCAGCAGTTAAGAGCACCGTCTGCTCTTCCAGAGGACCCGGGTTCGATTCCCAGCACCCACATGGCAGCTAACAACTGTCTGTAGTTCCAGTTCCAGGCAAACACCAAGGCAAATAAGTAAATAAATAATAAAGTAGAAAAAAAAAAGAATGAATGGGGATAGGAACAAGAAGATAAAATGGGGAAAGGGAGAAGAGAAGAGGATAAGAAAGGGAATATGGGAGAGATAGCTAAAATTAAAGACCATTTGGTAAACCAATATGCTAGAATCTTCCTAAAACATACACATATATGAAGGTAACCTAAATTAAATCACAAAATAACAGGGAGACAAAACTCCAACTGGCCATCTCTTGTCACCAAATAAAGTTTCCAGCATAAGGATTGGGTTACATGTAATTGAATTGTTGATCAAAGGGGTTCCCTTGGAATCTCCAAACAAATCAGGCTGTTGCCAAGACTATGTATATATTGCTCTCCATAAACTGAGAGAAAAGTTTTATTGCTGAAGACAACACCTTCACAATTCATTGAACATAGTGAGGTTAAGCTTTTGCCTACATAGAGCCCCCACCCTTCACGCTGCTTCTTCAGTACATAAAGGTGCTCTTCATGCTACCAAAAAGGAAAGGTAAACACCAAGCCAATCACAAACTCTTAGATCTACAATGGTGTTCTGATTGCAAGATGTGCTACTGCAATAGTGGCACAAAATTATGTAGGAGTAACCAACCAATATTTGATTTGAATTACGGCTCCCTTCATGAGATGAAATCCATATCCAATACTGTTTGTGTGACTAAGAACCAGAAACAAGATATCCCAGGGACATAGAGTAAAACCAAATACTACCATTCTAAAAATAGGAGAGGATGTAGCAATCAGCTACCTCCTAATGACATTGCTGTATACTCACAGATCAATGCCTTGATCAACAATCATCAGAGAAGCTTCATTCCGACAGCAGAGAGGAACAAATGCAGAGACTCACAGCCAAACATTATGTAAAATATGAGAGATTTTGGAACACACAGCCTTAAATACATGTCTCCATCAAATTCCTCACCTCAGGCCTTAGAGAAGCTTATAGAAGAGGAGGCATAAAGAGTGTAAAAGCCACAGGGGCTGGAGAATTTCATGAAAATAAGGCCCTATAAATTCACATGATCAAATCTCACATCGATTCACAAAGATTGAAGCATAATGCACAAGACCCATACCATGTCCTTTGTGTATATATTATGACTTACATTTTAGCATTTTTATGAGAGACTTGAGTGTGTAAATGAGAGAGTCTTTATTTCATGTGCCTTCTCTTGGGCTCTTTTTCTTTTCTTTATTTATTTTGTCAAATTCTGATGTGTTTTTTTAATCTTGTAACATTTTATCATATTATTATTATTATCACTTAGAAAACTGTATGCTTCTAATGAGGAACAGAAATAAAATGGATCCAGATGGGAAGGGAGGAGAAGAGGATGGGGAAATCATAATCATAATATATTATAAGAGAAAGAAATCTATTTCTATTAAAGGAAAAAAAAAGAAAGCAAAACATCAAATCCAAAAGTTGGAAAAGACCCCCAATGCACTAATTTAATAGATGAGGTCCTAATAAGCTAAGTGGTTTTCCAAGGATCACATAACTAATTAGTAGTTCCTTGGATGCTAATCTCCTGAACTGGACCCACACCTATTTCTCAGTCTGTGGGCAGAGATTAGAGGCAAACCATAGCATTAGTGGGAAAGGTGGGTTTTCACTATTGGCTTTGCTTTTTAATGATTTTCTATCACTATCTTCTAGCAATATTGCTATTTTTTTCTATATTAAAAATATAGCTAAATTCTGACTTTTGAGTTACTCCTTTTGTGGTTTCTAGAAGAGAATCAACTTCTGAAATAAATTTCTACACAGTTGCAGGCTTACAAAAACAGTGATTAGGACTGAGAATATAGCTAAGCAATTGTACTCTTGCCTGATACAGGCAAAGCGCTAGGTTTGCCCTCCCTTCCTCCACAAAGCACAGCAACTTCTTTAAAACAAAAGCATACTCTTTGAAACTTGTATGGGTCAGAGGAACAAACTAAAGACCTATTCACTGAGAAGCTCCGAGGAAGTCCCCATGCCAAGTGTCCCATATTCTGGATTATGAGTGCAGTTTTTGCTGTCCCTGAGCATGTACCTTCCTAACCACAGTCTCCATCTATCTTTATGCAAAATCTGTACTCTTTGCTTTCTGTGATGTAGCTTATAAGAATTTTCAGGTTATGATTCAGAACTAAGCTTAAATCTAGAGTGAGCTCATTCAGAAATCATTAATTATATATGCAAACAATAGTTTAGAATCACTTTCACAGGTGTGGGGTTAGGACAGAACATACTTTTGAGCTTAATAATGCCCCATATATATGTGATCATTGACTGGAGGAGAAAGAGTCCTGTAGACCCCATTCCAACTGTGAGCAAAAGAAGAGTGTGATTCCTGCCTCTGAGAAGTATGGGCATGAATCCTGTCATTGAGATTTTCCAGGGATTCAATATTTCAGCCTTCAAATGGTAAAGTAAGAGAAGCTCTCAACACCAGATGTCATCAAGGCTTAGTTTCTCCATCTGTAAAATGAGACATCAATTGTGATGATTACAAGTGCTTCAGAATTTAGACAATAGTAATACCAATTATTAGTTACCTTGGAATGTGAGTTGATCACTCTCTTTATCTTTCTTAAAACAACATCAAAGATGGCAAATAACATAGATGTCACATAAAGGTGGAAATGGAAACTGGAGTTAGGAAGGCAAGTACTCAGGAACAGCAAATCCTGGCCACAAAAATCAGAAAATGGAGACACAGCATAGTGTTCTCTCACAGAGTTTATATCAAGTAGGTCTCCACTTTAGCTCTGAACCTCTGACTCATAGATGTTTTGAAAAGTAAACTTCTGTTTGAATTAATGTTTGCTACTTCATGGAGGGAAGAATAAAGTAGGGCTTTGCACAAGCTAGGCAGGGGTGCAACTACTGGAGATAAGGATTTTTTGTTGTTGTTGTTCTATTCTTTTGAGGCCAGCTTTGTCCCTACAGCCCTTCTTAACACTTTTTCCCTCTGTAGCATACCCTTGTCACAGTCTAAGTAGCTTTCTGTGCTTTAAATTTATAATTAAATGACTTGAGCAGGTGTAGACACAAATGCAGAGACGTTAGCAACAGTTGATTTACGAAATCAAATATCTCAAAAGATATCTATCTAAATATTTCACTGTGTTCCTAACTTGCAATATGGCTTATTCCAATACCAGATAAATAAGAACAAAAAAATACTGAAAAGTTAAATGTCTTTGGCAACTAACATGTAAACTTGTTCTTCTGAAGGCATTTTTATGATCATTTAGAGGAAAATGAATAATATAATTCAAAGATATAAATAGATGGTCATATTGGACTGTATTGAGAACAGATGTTTTAAGTTATGTAAAAATCTTACCCCATCTGGTCAACAGTAAAAATGTCTCAACAACAACCCACAGATGAAATGTTGCCAATAAAACAAGTGTAGCAAGGATTGGGTAGAACTCAGTTTTACTGGACTACTTCATAAAATGCTTATAGTCTATTAATATGCATCTAATAATTTACAGCTTGCAGTGATTGTCATGACAAAAATTACTTTCAAATGTTTTCAACATTTCAGTAGACTTACTGCAAATAAAACACCATGCATCACACTTGGAAAACTTTACTTTCTTCCAGACAACCTTGAGCCTAGAAATCAACACTGAAGTAAATAGATGTTCAATTTGCTTAAAACATTTATCCCATATCTAGTCTGATCAGGACATGTACTAATCAGATGGTCTCTCTCACCTAAGATGAGAGAGATGTCTACCTTTGCAGATTCTTTCCTGTTTTTGACAAGTATTTGAATCTCTCAAGAACATTTGGTTTATGTCACCTTGCCTTGTAGATTGGCTTTTATTGTGTGACCTCTTTCCAAACTTTGCAGCCACACAAAAGTAGTAATAGAACTTGCTTTACTATTCCAGGCTGAATTATTACCATAGAATTTTTTTCTCCAAAAGCAATCTCTTTGATTTGAATCTCTTCAAATAGAAAATATCTCGCTTATTTGGATCTAAAAGTTGTTATTCCTGTCTCCTTTCTTCTTCCATCTTTGAGCAGCTGTGTGGAAAGCCTATGCCATTTCAGTCCTTTATTGTATTGTAAGAAAGGCCAAAAAAGGTCTCTTGCACTACAAAAATATCTAAAAAGTTAAATTAATTGCTCATAGATATAAGCAGAGTCTTACTTAGAAAAATATTTTTTTGCATTTATGAGAGGTAACTCAGGATGAATCAAGGCATATAGAAAACAAAGGGGATTTTTTTTTAATTACAAGGGTAAGTTATCTTGCTATTGTGTATTAAAATGTATTTTGTGAATTCAATTAAAGGGGTACACAAACAACAAAAAATATCACCCCATCTCCTGATGCTCATTTACACCAGAAGATTGTTCAGCAAAACCGTCTCATAAATTAGAAGGGATGAGACCATTACAACTAATTGGCCAAGGCAATGAATATGAAAATTTTGAATCATGTGTTTGTTAACAGTTTCCTAGTTTTATCCAGCAAGTCCTAGAAGGTCCTGCAAATATTTTACATAAAGAAATTATGTGACCGTTAGATACAACTACAGTATATAAACTCTGATTTTCTGAAGAGATATTTTAATTCAACAAGTATTTGTATTGCCCTTGAAAATATAAATCATACTTTATCTCATTCCTGACATCCAACTGCTCTCCATTGCATTTAAGACTTCTTTTTCTGAATGGGTTGACACATGTCTACAGATTCAGTTCCAATTCCCACCTTCCTTTGTATATGCTTCACATATAGTAAATATTGTCCCACCTTAGGAACATATTGATCTTATTCTCCAGAACGTTGCATTGGACCAGCCCTATTATTACTTCTCATCCTCCTGTCTACCACTACACTACAAGAAAACCTGTTACAACACCTTATCTTAAGAGAGATCCTCTTCTCCAGAGACTCTGTTATCAACAAGCCCAATCTTTTGTTCCATAGTGCTAAAGTTCATGATCATCTCATCTTTATGTTCTCTGTTTAACATTACAATACACTAGGATATACATTACAAGACAAATGTCATTTGGCTTCCCCTCTCTATTTTCCTGATATCCATTAGAATTTATTCAATAAATATTTTGCATATTCTCATTTTTTTTAAAGAGACAGCAATGACAATCTTTCACTGTTGCCAGGGACTTGCATTCTGAAAAAGAAAAAGTATGAAAACAGGACCTGCATGTAGAGAAGAATGAAAGATGCAGATACAAGGGAATGGAAATGGTAGTGATAATGCCAGACAACATCAAAACTCACAGGCTTCATCTCAAAGAGAATAAAAGTCTATTATGGATTCAAATATGAGTGACCGTGGACCATGAATACAAATTCAGGTCACTTAGATATCATGTACCAGCGCAGAAACACCTTCATGCAGTTCTTATATAAACACAAGCAGAGTCATAAATCAAGAGCATTTAAAAATACTTAAGTGTAAACTTCAGTGAGTGTGTTACAGCACAGCAAGGGAATCTCAGCTATGTGTTTCACATGTTATCCCATGACATTTGTAGCCTTTGAGTTGGTAGAGAAACAAGTTTAGAATGACAAGTCAGAAATGGAGATGGACAATAAATGGCTACTACAGAGACAAAACATATCCCAAGCTAATTTTGGTTTCCAGCCTAATGCTTCAGCTCTCAAAGATCAGTCAATCAGCTGTGTTGAATATTTAACACAGTTGTGGCTATTTTCTGGGAAATTCAGTTCATAATATCAGTAATCATCATAGTATGGTAGAAAACATGAAATGTGAGTTGGGTCATAAAACATAATGAGAATACCCAGAACTAAGGCTTGAAGTGAGGCAAGTGCATGGCAATCTGACGAGTGATGGAGAATTTACGGTATGAGCTATGTAGCATGTGAGGACCAAGGCTGTGGAAATGGGTCAGGGGATGGGCACAGAGAACAAAATGCTTTCTAAGATGCTAAGATCACCCTTTAAGGATACTCAGGCCTAAAGACACTCAGAGCACTGGGGAGCTAAGGGAAGTAAAGGTCCTCTTGCTGGCACAATGCGCTTCAGTTCCTTGAGGAAACTCTTTTCTCCTCTGTTAATCTGTGCTTGCTTCAGCATCTCTGGCTGTTGATTGAATATGTCCTCCAGAGATAATGCTTCTATCAGCTGGGCCTCAAAAATGAAATCTAATGCTTCCCTCTCTTTAAGTGCATTTCATTACAAGGAGCTGCCTTCTTCCTCTCCAATTCTCAAAAACCCTGACGAGAGATAAAGAAAGAGAAGTGAGGACTTAGGCATCTGAAGTTGTGTTTGTAAGTAATGTCTCTGAGCCCGCGGCTGGTTTTATCAACAGGAATCGGGCAATTTTTCACAGGGTGAAGATAAAAGCTTATGCCCGTGGCCTCTCCCTTCCAGGCTTTAGCACCAATCACAGCTGTACTAAGCCGAGGCTGGACAAAAGGTGATAGGACGGCAGACTGTTTGACCAAGATAAGAAAGAAGGTGAAATGAGTCTTTGTGCCCCAGGCACTTATGTTTTACTTTAAGGTAGTAAGAAACTCATCTGTTAGTGTCTTAGAAAACTGGCTTCAAGGTGATGTAATGGAAAGAAATGTCAGGTCATCAAACATAAGAAAAATCCAGAGTGAGGCCTGTGATCCTCCCCAATTTCTGCTTGAGATCTGTCACCACTTCGACTCCTTAGTGAGATGTAATTTGCAGCTTGGAGGGTTTGGATCACCTGTCTCTGCCCACTAGCCACAGTGATCCTGTCTGTGACAATATTGCTAAGAACTAAAGTGAATATTAGGTGAAAAAAAAAAAGACACATTATGATCAAACTGCAATACCATTGTCTAAGCCCATTTGTTTTAAACTCATAGACACACCTAGGGGAAGGGAAAAAAAAGAGAGAGAGAAATCAGAATTACTATATAGGGCTTTTGTGACCACACAACTTAAGCACTGTCTTATTAATATATGCTGACCATCCTAGAATTCTAGAGAAAGAAGATACAAAAAAACCTCATTAAACATGTTTTCATTATCTCAAGTTCAAAGACTTCCTTCTCTTTGAACTTTAAGCTAAGGTGGCATGGACTATAAGTGTGAAGACTTTTATCTCTTTTGTGCCTTACAAATAGCGAGGAGTGGACACTGAGAAGAATGACTAGTATAAGAGATAAAAAAAAATTTGAAGTACCAGAACAGTGATAGCCTTTTTTATGAGTCTAAGTTATATCAATATGTCTGGCATACTTAGGAAAGTGAGAAAACATATTCATGTTTTCCAAATTACTAGTGAGAGGGTATCAGCCCTACACAAAACCTTCCAGGGGCTGAGCATAGCAGTTAGCATAAATCCATACATCTCCCTATGGTTAAGAAGTCCCCCAAATCAAGACCTTCCACTCTCCCTTTTTTTATGAACCACCTGAGAATATTTTCAAAGCATAGGAATCCCATCCAGGGCAACAAGATGTCTCCGTGGCAGAAGGAGCTTCTCACTGGGACTGATAACCTGCGTTTGATCCTCAGAACCCCTATAGTGGAAAGAGAAGACTGAACTGAGCAAGTCTCTGACCTACATGTGCCATGACACACATGTCTGTGCACACCATGGATAGACAGACAATAGGTGATAGGTAGGTAGGTAGGTAGGTAGGTAGGTAGGTAGATAGATAGATAGAGATAGATAGATAGATCATAGAATTGTAAAATTTTTTAGAGGAAAAAAATACCATGCCTAGTCCTTCTCACATTTAACTCTGCTATCCCTTTGCTTTGAAAGGTTCCCCCTTCTCAATGCCATATTTTTACAACTTGTTCTTTTCATGTCAAGTCTCAGCAAAAATGACACTTCTTTCTCAAAAACATTTTGTGTTATCTAAATTTGGCCAAATGCTATATCTATATCTTCTCTTTGATTATACATTTGCTTGTTTTATTATTCCATTCTCATACTGGCTTCCTCCATAAGCTTTAAATACAACTTTCCTATAAATTTATTTCTGTGTGGCATTACTCTGTGTGTGTGTGTATGTGTGTGTGTGTGTGAGAGAGAGAGAGAGAGAGAGAGAGAGACAGAGAGACAGAGAGACAGAGAGACAGAAAGAGAAATTCTTACCTTCAAATACTCCATGAAGACAGTGCCGTTTTCTATCTCGTTCATCATTGTATCCCTAGCAACTAGCACAATGCCAGAAATATGATGATTTTTAATGTTGAAGAGTAACTTTCCAGGTAATTGGAAGCCTACTATTTCATCAAAAATCCCATCTCTGGGGAAAGCATTCTTAAAATTATTTTTGTAAGCATCCTCTGACCCATGTGTTTTCAGACTACTCTCACAGCAATGAGTCTCTGACATCTCTAGAAGGGTCAAATGAGAAGCTATGTGGTTGGTTGAGCCATTTAAGTACAATCCATTTGTAAGTCATTTTGATCAGTGTAAATTGTACACTTAAAAAGAGCACTCTTTTTTGGAAATCCAGGTCATTAGCAACTTTGAGGACTAATGGGGTGTGATCGGAGTATCAATGGTATTCCCCAAGGCAGTAAAGATTTGGGCCCCCTAAGAAGTGAGGAATCCCAAATTACTAGTATCAGCCTCCCCATCCTAACCTGGTCATATCCAGACACACACAGATATAGATATACAGAGATAGATATATGACAGATAGGTAGATAGAGATGATAGATAGATACATAAATACATAGATGGATGGATGGGTGGGTGGAGGTGTTGGACAAATGGATGAATGGATACAAGGATTAAGATAAATAGATATAAATATAGATCGTGTAGTTAGAGCCATATACAGAAACACATACACATAAATACACACAGGCATTCATATATACTCAGTCATACACATACACACACATACATATACACACACACATACACCATTTAGACACAGAAGCACACTGCCTGAGAGCATCCCCTGAAGGCCTGACGCTCAGCCTGCTAGATTCACAAAGCTACAGACCATTCTTTCAACTTATGAAGCACTTTGTTGCTTATTTGGAAAATAAAGAGCAACCTAAGTATCAACTACATCAGGTACTCAGTGCCAGATGCATGCTGTCAGCTGTCAAAAAGAAAAAGAAAAAAAAAAAAGAAATGTGAACAAACAAACAAACCAACCTCTTTATTATTAACAGAATTCTCTCCCCACCTCAAACATTCATGCCTTATTTTCTATACACTGATAAGTTTGGTCAGGATGCATTTTCACTTCTTGACAGTTGTTTTTCCTGTTTAAAGAATTTCAGAAGCATGTACTGTATGAAGATGATGCACAAGGTCCCAGAGAATTTATTTAGCTGGAGAGGCAATGGCTCCTTCTGTCAGTTTTCATCATTACGCTCAGCTCTTCTTTGGGCTCTGTGAGCTTTGCTTTGAGAAGAGCTGGAAGGGTCAGTGGGAATTCAACTCTCATCAGTCACCCCTAATTGTAAAGAAGACACACTTTAGATTTTGAACAGCTAACGAGTGTTTTGGCACTTCTCTCAGTTGCTTGTGAAGCAGGTTGTGTTTGTTGACGATGTAATAACCGCACAAAGGTACTTCAGGTGTCCAATTGAAACTTTAAAGAATTGATGGGTTTTCAAGTATACTCAGTGCTCTCAGAAAAGTTTAGCACGGCTAAAAACTAAAATAAAGTGTTAGTGTAATTACAGCCTTGAAATGGCATCCAACAGCGTTTCCAACAATGTTAGCAGCATCAACAGAAAGGCAAACTGACAGTCTAATTAGGGAACAGACATATTTCTTAAAAGTTCAAATATAATATAGGGAAGGACTCAGAAATAAGTAAATACAGATCCCTTCCATTCTGTAACTTTACAGTGGTATTCAGTTGAGTCTATGGGGGGAAAGTTTATTAGCAGAGTCTATATAGTCTTATGTGTAACTCAACACTCACCCCAAACCTCTTTCTCACTCCTCATACCCTCTGTTCCAAGCTTTTATTTTGCCCAAGAACCCCAAACTACCTGACCTATCTTAGTGAAAATTTAGTGCCGTATGTGGTTTTCCAAAATCTGAATCTGCATGCACACACACACACACACACACACACACACACACACATAGAGGCTCACACATGCCCCAGTGTGTGTATGTATGTATGTATGTATGTACATATGTATGTCAGAAGACAACTTGGTGGAGCTGGTTCACTGTTGAGCCGTCTCACCTCTCTAATAAAAATCACCTGAGCTCACTGGAAAAATTCTTCCCTCATCACCCTTCCCTATATCTTAATTCTTTCATGGTGTTTATTATAATCTGACATGACCCAATTTCTCTACTGTAGAATATAAGGGTTACAATGACAAGAACTTTTCAAATTTTCTTTCTGGTACATTCAATTATGTCTCAGTATCTGTAGAATTTGGTTTCAAGACCTGTGTGTACAATATAATCTATAGTTCTGCAAGCTCTTTATACAAAATGCCATTATTTTTCCATTTAGAATGAGCATGTTCACCATCCAATATACTTTAAATAGCCTGATGATTACTTACAACATGCACACAACACAATGTAAAATGGCATATAAATAAATGTTACACTGCATTATCTACAGAATGACAACAAAAAAAAATCTTTACAAAGTCAATATAGATGTTACTGTTTTGAATGGTGTTTAAATTTGCAGGAAATTTAGCCTATGGACATAAAGAGCTGGAGGCATGCAGAATCTGTGTCTGTCAGACTATGGGTTTATGCATTTTAGGGGTAAATTAAGAGTAAATAAAATATTAATAACAGTAGGAAGACCCTTAGTATTAAGAAATGGATTTCATAGAGAGGTAAGGAAATCATATGATGTGTGTGACTAGCTATATTAGAGACTAATATGGTTAAGGGGAGAGATAAACCACACAATGATGGAAAGTAAGCTAGTAAACAAGGCTAGATGGGAGGCTATAAAGAAAGGGTGCCGTGGGGACAAAAACTAGGGACAAGGAATTTTCTGGGGAAAATATGAAGGTAGGAGCAATGTATTTTGAGAGTGGCATATATCAACTAAAAATTATTAGATGAGGTACAAGTAAGAAAGTAATGGAAAATGACAACATAGTCTCTAGTATCAAAGACTGTGAATGCTAGACGAGAGGAAGGGGAACAGAGAAAGGAAAAAGAAGGAAGAGAAGGAATAAGGGAGGGGACAAGACATGGGAAAGAGGAGAGTCAGGGGAAATAGATATAATGGATAAGGGAAAAAAGAAAGAAGTGCTGTGGGTGTTAGGATTTTATGCTTATTTTGGTATGGCTCAAGTTTACCAGGTTATCTGGTGGCAGATTTCTATGGATGCATGTAGAAATGCTGGAAGGCAGTAGAAGGCAGTGGTGGATAGCAGGAGACTCTTAAATACTTATTCTATGTAGAAAAGCTTTATTTTTGGATGTATATGGTTATGATTAATAGAGAGGTTAAGATTAAAATATCACAGAAAGCAAGAACGAGAAAGAAAGAAGGAGAATGAATTAGGGGAGGTCCCAAGAGAAGACAAAGAAAAAGAGAAGGAGATATATGTGGAAACCTTGCTTTAAATGGGGTTTGACGTCAGAGCTCAGAGGAGGGTATAGCCTGTCATCACAGCTCAGAGGGCATGACTTTAAAAGCGAACAGTAGGACTATCCTTTTGTACACTGTAAAGATCTGTTGTTTGTGCTGGTTTAAAAATGCTAATTGGCCATCAGCAAGAAATAGAGGCAGGGCAACCAGACTAGGAAAATTCTGGCATGAGGAAATGCAGTAGCAGTTGTCAGCCAGACACAGAAGAAGCATGATGAGAAGGCTGGACTGAGCATAAAGGTACTAAGCCATATGGCTAAACATAGATAATAATTATGTATTAATTTAAACTTAAGACCTAGTCAAGATTATGCCTAAACTATTGGCCCAGCAGTTACTATAATATTAAGCCACCGAGTCAATTCTTTCATAAATCACTGCCAGATTGGCTGGGTGGAACAGAAACTGCCAACTACAGAGAACAGAGAATGATGGGATAGAGAAAACAAGAAAAGTAAGGGGCAAGGGAAAGAGAGACAGAGATAGAGAGAAGAAAGGAGGAACGAGAGAAAAGGGGAGAAAGTATTGTTGAAAGCTATAAGCACAGATGATAGAGCTGCAGATGATCAAAAAAACTGTCCAGCATGCTTCTGAGAAGGTGCTGGCCATGGGAAGAAGGTTGTATTTGAAGACAAGTTCACAGGAGGGCTGCACAGAAACCTCTAGAATACAGTTAGCCTTCTGTTTGAGAACACAATATTTGCTCAGTATAGTTTTATAAGTATTCTTCAAATTTCAAACATATGCTTGAAGTACTTCAATGTATGCACACTGCTTTGCAGAAGAAAGCATACTTTTTAAAGACAGTAAAGTGTTGGGACTTCCTGGGATTATACACAGGCTTTGCTACACACAAGTTGATCTATTCTGCAGCTGTGGTGCATAGAAGGATAATATTCCTCCCTAGATTTTAGCATTTGAACGCTTGGTTCCCAATTAGGCAAGGAGAAAGGAGCTTTCTGGGTAAGTGCTTCACTGCAGGCACAAGGCTTCACACTCTTTGTTATATGAAGTTTTTTGTTTTGTATGGGCTAGAGGTTTAACCTGCCTGTGGACGGTTTTATTGCTTTTGTTTTTTTTTAAAATGACTTAGATGTTTATATTAATTTTATCTTGTTTGGCCTATGTTTTAGGCACATTGTTAGTTAGTTTTTTATCTTAATTTAATTTATTTATATTAATTAATTTGGCCACATAGCTGTGGCTTGGCTCACCCGGGTCTATTATATATTTTGTTTTGTTTTGTTGGCGGCTGGATTAAGGTTGTTTGGCTCTGTCTTTTTTTTTATTTAAATGTTAATTTCCCTGCCTACCTCTTTTATGGTGTCTCATCACTTTCTCTGCTTTGTGCTTTCAGTTTAATAAGAGAGCCCTCTCCCTCCAGCTACTGCTACCATCCTTTTGCCCCAACATCATGGATTCTAACCCTTTGGAACCATAAGCCCAATAACATTCTTTCTCTTGTAACTTGCCTTGGCAAGGTGCACTATGTCCTGCATGGCTCCAGAGCATCAAGGGAATCAGAAAAGCTAGAATATAGTAGACTGGGCTCTCTGATGGAGAAGCTACAGTATCCAAGAAGCTCATTTTGTTTACTATATAAAATAGAATAGGGAGGCAGGATTATTCTAAACAGGTGAATAGGTGGCAGGGTTGTTGCATACAAATAAATGAGAAGACAGATTTAGCTCATCTCTGTAGGGATTAGTCTTCAAGAAGCAAACATCTGTGGGGAGAAGGGTATGGCAAACATTTTCTTTGCACATTGTCAACATTTGTTCTAAGGCTTTTCCAATCCTCTGAGCTTCACATGGGAAAGAGGCTTCACCAATTATCCATGGGTCTAGAGTTTTGGTCCTTAGCGTGCAGCTAATGTCTATGACACACTCAAAATTTCACACATTCAGGGCTTCCTGAACTCCTCACATTGCTAGTTTATCACAGCAACAAAAATATTCAGTATGGGAGATTTCCCCTCAGTCACTCACAACCCACTTCTCTCCTTGGAAATATAGTAAGATTATGCTACCAACTCTATGGGCTGTCCCGAGAAGTAAATGAAATAACATAGGTAACCCATTTAGTGAAGTGCCTCACAGTTAATATACTTCCATTACTGAGGTCTGTTCCGACTAATTCCCTCAGATTCAATATACTAAATTGTATTTGTTTAAGCCATATCTTTAGTATGTTGCTCATATAAAAGGCAAAAGAAATGACACGTTTACTGCTTAAAATGCACCCATAGTGCTAATATTTAAGTATGCAAGATGCCATCACAGTGATCATCAACACAACACTCTGCTCCCGACAGTGCATCAGAAGAGTTCCTGTGCCTACTGTTTCAGAGATACAAGGTCGCAATACAGTAATACCTTCCAACGAGGAATCATTTCTGAGACACTGACCTTCATCTCATTCTAACTTAGAGAAGTTGAGTTAATGTGACAGTTACATGATTATTAAGAATTTGTTTCCATATCTAATTCATGTAAAATCATAACATAATAGATATACTACAACATAGCTGCTCTATAAATGAGATATTTTATGTGTGTTAAGGATCTAGTATGTATCCGGTCTTATTATAGGACCTTTACAGATATTAATTCATTGGATATTAAGAGGTATTAAAAGAAAGAAGTGAACAGAGTTTAATTCAAAGTCCATATCAACAAAACTGAATCACCTCATACAATAGTTTCTGAATGTAGATGAAGCAAAGTACCACAAAGAGAGCTTTAAAAAGCTTATTATATCATATTTCTAGACCCTAAAGTTCAAGGTCATGGTTGTTTCCAGTAAAATCCATTTGAAAGGATGGCCCTTAGCTTCTGATGGTTGCTGATTGCTCCTTACCTGGAAGGATTCCCCTTATCTTTGCCGTCACTACTGTATTCTCTTTGAAGCATGTTCTTGTCTGCCTTTTCTATTTCCATTAGCACAGCAGGTGTATTAGATTAAGGACCCATTCAACTCCACCCAAACCTGAGCAACTGCTTATGCAATGACCCTATTTCCAAAATCTTGCTGCTCTTCTACAAATAATAGGAGCAATAAAACGTTGCTCATTTTGTTTCATGGTCTGTCATAATATAATAATCTCATTTAGATCTCCATGTGCTGTTAATGGATATACATAATAGAAAGTATGTTTCCAACCATATTTATTGGTGCACCGCACCTTAAGTCCATGATGAAAATAAAAATAACAATAATATAGATTAAGGTTCAAGAACTTCTCCTACCTTCTCATTTCCTGTCAAATAAGAGAGCAGTAAATATTTTCACCACTGACAAATATTTCTGGATTTAGCAATCTTTCCTTTATAATCTCAAAGGAAAATCGGGTTGTTGGGTTTTTTAATCTATGTTTTAGAATTAATAACCTGTAATACATGAGGATGGGAAAACAAAATACAAAACCAAATGCTCATTTGTTCACTCTGCTGAAAAATGTCTAATCTTAGAAGAAACTGGCTTCCACAGAAAATATTGGCTTTCCCATTAGACATCTGCTGGATGGAGAGTACTCTGTGTGGCTTTCTCAGCTGGAACATTTGGAAAACAAATATATTGTTGTGAAAACTCACATACAGGGCCATAATGTTTGCAAAAGTGTTGTTGACCTACCAGATGTCCTGGAAATTCCTGGAGCCGAGGTACTTCCAACTCTTCAAAGATGATCTGTCCTGTTGTAGACTGTTGTTTGAGATTTGTGATTGACTATGTTTTGTGGTTTACTATGACATTTCTCATTCAGTCATTCACTCTATATTGTACAGCAAGATGCTAACAGATACCATTGAACCACTCTGTAATCCCAAGCTGTACACTTATCCCAGACACACAAAATATCTGTTACTTCCTATTTCTTCAAAAATAATTCATCTATTCAACCCAGGCTCTGTGCATTCATTTGTATGTGAAATTACATATCACGACCTTCATTGTACTTGTCTCCAGCTGGAAAAGAAGCAACAAAGTCTGACCTTTGAGTGTTCTGTTCACTCATCACGCCTGAGGAGTTTGTTTGAAATGGGAATAACCTCTGTTTTCAGTCTGGGTCTTCTCTTTTGAAATTAGATTAATGGAGTCGTGAATAAACTGAAGAGAACTCTAACTTTGGAATGCAAATAGAGTAGAGCCCTGCTCTCACAGATAGTATCCTCTAGTCTGCTTTTCTTCCTGCTTTCATGTAAATTAGCAGAACTCCCAGCAGAGTGAAAACTTGACACTAACTGGGAAACCTTTGTATTACCCTGTAGAAGATTCACACTGCCAGACCATTCACACACTTGTCAAACTGAACTTTAGGATTCACTTCCTATCCTTCAACTCCATCCAAAGAATATCATGGTGTACAGATTTATTTTCTCAAACATTTCTAAAGGATTGTATGTGTGTTTGAAGCCCCTATTCTGTTACCCAATTCCAACTTATTTGTTTTCCTAAAGTGTCAAAGCAAGGGTTTGGCCAAGCAATTGCTTTGTCACTCACCTTTACATGATCTGGGGTCTGTCATTGTCCTAATGTGGCTGGGATAACTGCTCCACTTCTCCTTTGGCTTTATAATTTTTGTTGTTGCTTAAACACAGAATTGACTTCATAGGAGGGCATCTTCTGAGACCTACAGCCTTTCCCTCACTGGGGTTTTCTAAATGGGATCTCTACCTAAAAGACTGGTTCCAGCCATAAAGCTTAGGCTTCTGTCTCCTGGGCCCTCTGAGTTTTATGTTCTCTTCACTTCTTAACTTCTTTTTCTTTTCTTTTTTTCCATTTTATTTATTTAAAGGAACCACATTTGAGGGACTTAAGCTTGTATTTGGGTTTGTTTGTTTATCCATCCTTCCTCTGAAGAGAAAATTACAAAGCAAATTTTCTGTTTGACTGCAGGAGTGAAAGTGAGGAAGTAATTACAGAGAAAGGAGAGTTAAAACTCATTGTTCATGCCAGAAAATTTAAAGCTACCACCTAACAAATCACAAAGGCGAAGTCAACAGAAGAGAACGCACACATGTTAGATGGAAGATCTTGGATAGAGGATTGGTAATTTACTCTTTTCTTTATTATTCTTTTTTATTTTATTATTCACTCTGTCCTTGTTGTACACTGTTCTTTTTTATCCTCTACCCTGAAGTTTCCCTTCTTCTGCTTTCCTGGTGATGTTTTTTAATTAATTGTTGTATCCATGTATTCCTTGGCTCCCCCTTCCCTCCTCCCAATCCCTCCCAGTCAGTATTCAGCACCCCTCCGCCTGCATCTCCCCATCCCCTCCTCAAGAAGGGCAAGAAGTCTCAAGGTGTATAAGCTCAGCATGGTAATATACTCCAGGCAAGTAAGTGGAGCCTCGATGGATGGGATCAGATTGTGTTTCTGTGTGTGGGCTGGTACCTCAGAGTCCATTTCCTCCAGAGGAACACCTAACCCAGTCTTAATATTAGGATGAGGAAATTGGACTTGCCTGGAAGATTGGTAACTTTATCAGCAATTTTATTATGTCCAAAGAAATGTACTCTACCTTTCCTAAAAACATCCAGATGATATTTTAGGTTCAAAGTAGTCACTGTACCATTCTAATAAAGACAAGAGTTGTCAAGAGTTAATCTATGACTAAATAAATGAACAAATGCAAATTAGTGTGAGGACAAACATCGAACACTGTATCACTGTCCTTTGATGCTAACCAATCACCTAGGGAAATTTTACAACTCTGTATTATGCATGTCCAGCCCTGCCCTAAACATATTGGATCATAATTTCTACTAGTAAGCACCACATCACATTACTGTGTGTTCTTAAGCTTCTTAGTTCCTCATGCTCTGGAAGTTCATCACTTGATTCACCTTTCCTATTTAAGTTATGATATCTGCCAGGTCCATGGTTTTCAGCAAAAGAGACATGGCTTATAATTGCTCCCCCCTGATGTTTATTAACCATCATTTTGACCACATCCCACAGAATCTCCACTTCAGAACCATCATAGACTGTCCACAAAATGTTCTGCTCCAGCTTAGTTCAGTGTTGATGAGAACATGTTATGATGGCATGAAATTTGATCCACATGGTTTTCCTCTCCAAATGAACAGTGTTTAACCTTTGTCTTTATTTCCACAGAGAATGACTCCACAGCCTTCAAAGCCTACCTTATCCACTTGCTTGATGAGCATTAAACAATGCATTTATAAGCTAGCATTCCATCCTAGAGTGACATTTAAAAGCTCTCAAGCTTAATTACTATGGATAACCATTGATCACTTCCTGGATGCCCCTGGGACATTGGACGTTGAGATTTGTCATCTATCTCCTATTTCATGGTGATACTGCAGCTGGCTTCCTTCCCCTCTTCATCACTGGCTGATAGGGCTTATGGAGAAAGGCTTCAGTGTTTTCCAAGTGCCTTCCTTCCATTCTCTCACCTGCTCTGCTTGACTACTGAACTGAACCATGTTGTGACAGTCTGCCTGCTCTTCCCTGCTCAGATTAATGAATACAGCTTTAGCTGTTAATTCAAAACTAGTCAAGCTTATATCCAACAATTAGAGACCAATTTTTATATTCAGCTTGAATGTATCAGAGGAAGGGTGTGGGGAGAGGAAAGCAATTTGATGTGATTCTGTTAAGTCGGGGATGAGGGGGGGCGTGCACAAAGAAGGAAGAATCAGGCTGTCCAAAGACAACACCCGAAACTCATTGGGTCGAGCTACAATGAAATGTTTCAAGCCTCAGCATCTTTCCAAGCTACAAGAATGGCCCTGGGGAGTTTGATCTTTCTGCCCCTTAGCTAGACTGCAATCCATCAAAAATAACAAGCACGTGGCAGGCCCCCGTGCTCTTTTGCTTTCTAGGAGGGTCAGTAGCTAAGCCAGCATTTGAAGAAGCTCCTGAGTCAGAACCCAATGTGCCTCCTTCTCCTTTCTTCAGTCCACAATAAGAAATGAAATGTTTACTTGTACACAGAATTATAGATGTGACTTCATGTGGCCCCGATCAAGATCATCCAGGGCAATGGAAATTTTGCGCTTCACTCTAAGCCCTGTCGTGCCCTTCCTGACTTTAAAGTGAAAGCTACAAATGCCTTGTCCCAAATGGAAACGCTATACAAGGACCTTCAGATGCCAAGTACTGTTAAAATGAACTTTTACCAGAATTTATATTTACAAACAAGGGAACAAAGCTAGCCAGGGATTTCTTCCCTGGTTACAGCGGCACATGGATGAAGAACATGCCCTTCTCAGGTAGGCAATATCCATGCCTCAGAGTTAAAATTTCCTCCATAGTCGTTTTGACTGATCTTAGTTTTAAAATGATGGAGACCATGGATAGAGAATAGCAAACATCGGCTAGCACAAATGTTGGCAGCATTGAATGAAGATTGATCTTGTATTTCTTTTTCTCTTGCCCTAGTACTTATGAATTGTCTTTATCTCAACTGTGAAAAGAAAGAAACGGAAGGATCCTCCAAGTGTAGGATTGGGGGACTTGAGGAGACGGTAGCGAGAGCTACAGCCTATGGGGCTGCCATTCCTCTCACCCTCTATTCTCAGATTCCCGGAATGTGTGTAATATGTTACTTTTCTCATTGCTGTAGTGAAATGGCTGACAGAAAGTAACTTAGAGAGGAAGGATTTATTTCTGTTTACAGATTGAGAGAGTACAGTACATCACCGCAGGAGAGGTCTGGTGGCAGGCTGCATGCTCATCTAGATAAAACAGCAGCAGAGGTGAATAGTGTAAACCTCAGACTTGGCCCATCCTAGAACCTTTTATGCAGTTTGGACTTGGGGCCCAGGGGATGTTGTCATTCACAATTAGGTGGGACTTTCTCCCGTAGTTAAACCTCTGGGAAAGTCCCTGAGAAGACTATCCAGAAGTGTATCTCTTAGGTGAGTCTAAATCCAGTTAAGTTGACAATAAAGATTAACCGTCACAGTCTCTGGTGTTTTTAAAGGATATCTATTGTTGTTCTAATGTGCAGGATTAATGCTAGGAATGAATGAAGTAAATGTAAATCATGCAGTATAGTTTGCAGTACACAGAATTTAATAATGACATGGTAGAAAATATATCAATACTGGTTCCTGTCTTCCAGGAAGTTTATATCTAACTGGAAACATATATTTTAAAAACATGAATAAACAAATGGATATTTACTGAGTAAATGCTATGTGACAAAAGGTGGAAGTAGAGTTTACAGTCATAAAAAATAATTGGGAATGATAACTGGCACAGAAGTGTGGACCTATAATCCTTGCTACTCAGGAAGGTTAGGCAGACAGATCACAAGTTCAACCTGGACTGAACCAAAATGGAAGTTTAAATCGAACCTAAGGTAACATAATGGTCCCTTCCTTTCTTAAAAAAAAAAAAAAAAAAAAAAAAAAAAAAAATGTAAAAGTAAAAGGAGAGTTTGGTATGTATGTTGCACAGACTCTTGTTAGCATATAATAAAAACCTGAAGAAAGGGGAAAGCTGGAATATCAGAAACAAAGCCCACTCTTTAGGTCTGTCTCCAGGAATCCTACAACTGAGTGCCTCTGAGTCCTCAGCTGAAAAGAGAAGAGAAAGTCTCTGAGAAAGCTGGAAAACCCTTTTCACTTGCCCTGCCCAGCTCTCTTAACTTCCTCTTTCCACATTTCTAAAGCTAGGATTAAAGGTGTGAGTCACCATCACCCCCACCACCCCTACCATCCCCACCCCCTATACCCGCCCCAGACCTAGCATGCCTGTGCTTAACTCTGATATTCCAGACTAATTTTATTTAAAATATATCACACAAATGTAATTCAGCAGCAGAGCATATGGCTAGCTGGAATGTCACCAGAGTCCATCACAAGTGCTAGAAGAATGGAAGAAAAAGAAAATCATTGGGAACAAAGGACCAGAAAGTTCACATAGTCTAGAAAAGCCACTCTGGGGAGATGATGTTTAATCTGAAATCAGAGAAGGATCTAGATGGCTTTTGATACACGGTGAATACAAATCACATGTCTTCTGAGATGGAAAGAGAGAGATGGCTGTGGACAGGCAATAGTAAGACCCAGCTGAGCTGAGACCACATCATTCTGATTATACTCCAAAGTCTTACCATGCAAATCTGATCCAGACATATTCTAGAAACTTGCTATACAAGCAGAACCTCAGACTTCATCTCTGATCATGAAATGAGTGCTTACTCTTTGAGAAGATCATGGGTAACCCTTTGCATTCCTGAGATTAAGAGTCCACTGAAAAGTATAAACACAGTGGTGTGACCCTCTTTATGCTTTTATAGGATTCTTCTAAGTATAATAATGAACTTTACTGTTTTATGTTGTGTGACGCTTCGGGCTAGCTTTCTGTTCCTTCTTTCAAGGAAATCCTGCTATTAGCTGGCCATTTCCCCCATGGAGTCCCAGCCCATGGTCCCAGCATTGCTCTTCTTAGTATGCTTTGCATGTCACTGTCTGCTTGATTTTTCCTTGCAACTGTCACCTCTTCTATATTCTCTAGGGCAGAGGGCTTCCCAATACCTCAGGAAGTTACCACAGGGAAGCCACATCCTCTTCTATCCTAATGTCTTCCTCTGTGCTAGAGATATCTCCAGCGTTGAACCACATACCTTCAGCTGCCTCTTCCATGCATAGCCTCCATTAGGGAAGTGGCTTCTTGTTACAGTTATCTGTTGCCACTGCACATTCTTTCTGTGGCCCAGAGACTCGAGGACCAAGTTAAAAATTAAAAAAAAAAAAAAATCAGTTCAAGTTATAATATTCCAAAGATGAGAAAGGAGTTCATATGTAAATGCCAGCCATCTTTGTATGAAAAATAAAACTTTTTAATCGATTGTTGGGGGAGCTCTTAATGAGCTAACCACTTTCAATTCAACACTTGACAGTAATTGCAACAGAATTACATTTAACAAGACAGGAACCTCTATGGGTTTTTAACAGGCAAATGAGGTAACAGCGCAGCCCCTGTTAAGGAACAGAGATCATCAGAGGAGCCTCCATGCCTACTGCTGAATTTGAGTGACAAGACTATCAACAGTAACCCCCAGAGACTGATGATATGGTTGTATGGGATAGGAAATAAAACAAGATTTTTAATCCAAATGCTGTGCCTGGTGGAGCACAGAGGTTGCTGGGGATGGCTGGAGATCTTGCTCAGCTAAAGCTGTCAAGGAGGCTGGGAGGTGAGACAGGAAAAAGACATTTCTTAATGGGTCCTAATAGAAGTTAAGAGGTAACTTTTGCGGCGATGTCACAAGTAGCTGCAATCCATCTCCATTATGTGGCAAGAGGGAGGAATGTCTTTCGTCATTCTGTGGTGCTCTACAGAGGAAAAGCAGTTCACACTGCTGCTCAGCATCCTCTCAAAACAGCATCGTGGAAGTTAGTCCTTATGTTAGCAGGGTTCAATCAGACATACGAAATGAGGGCAAGATTAGAAAGGAGGTATTTGTATGTGAGATGGAGGAGGGTCAGTGGGAGCATGGTAAGGATTTAATCAGGTCAGACTGTATTTAATCCCTGGGCTGCTCTGGTGATCTAAGGGAGTCAGCTTCCTGTCCCACAGAGGCATGGCTCCAAAATTGTCTTCATTATGCATGTTCTTGAAATCCTCTGAAGAAGCTCACCTTTCTCACCCCAAATGGCTATGTCATCACCTTTATGTCTGCTCTAACTTCTGCTTTAATAGATTTTTTTGAGTTTCCAACTTTGAAACCACACAGAACAACCTTAGCAGAGCACTGCTGATGTTATGCAGATCAAATGTCATCAGTCCTGGGGGACAATTTCACTACAGAAAAATGGTCAATTTGGGGTAGTTAAAAGCCAAACAAATGAATTCCATGTATCAGTGGTCTCTAAAACTGGCTTTCAGGAAAATAGACTATTATTTTCTCTTAGCAAATATTCATCTTTGTTATAAAACAGATGAAGTCAAAATGCATTTTTTAATATAAGGCGGGAGGAGGGAGAGAACAAAATAACTAACAGAACTTTCACATAGCTATATAAGGAAAAAAAAAACTCTCTGAATTCAAAGTTCATATCTGACAAGTAATGTGACAATAAAAGGGGGGAAACATGAATTAAAATGCAATGAAAAGTTCATACTCTCCATAAACCAAGAAACAAGAGAATGTCCTTAAATTGACCAGCTCTCTGACTGGAGTAAGGGCTTCAAATAATAGATGAATGCATTGTGCACTTTCTTGGAGATGTAAGGTGAGCCATGGTAATGAGGTTGGCTTGAGCCCCTTCTTACAAAAATATAAAGAAAATGGGATGTACATACGTAGCCAAAATTGTTTTCAGCCACAAGAATAGTGAAGCTGTGTCATTTGCAAGTAACATGGGTACAACTAGAGAGATAACCATACAAAGATAATTAGGCTAGTTTCAGACAAATATAGTATGTTTCTCTCATCAGCAGCTCCTATATTTCATATTGTTACATAAAACCATGTGTGTGTATATGGCATAAGTTAAAAACGAAAATGTCTAGAAGACAAAGGGGGAATGAATGAAAGAAAAATGGATGCAATATGCCAAACATATAAAATAAACCTGTAAAAAACATTTAAAAATAACAATAAAGTTAAAGGAAAAAATCCATGTAGCCTCTAATCTTATTTTAAAATAAATGTATAAATTTATTCATTTTACACTATGTTTTTATGTAGGGGAGTAAGTTAAAAGTGTTTTTAAGTATAATTCAAACCCATGGAGTAAAATGATGCTAGACAGAAAGGGTTTCCATCTACATCATGTGAAGAAAATCTGTCCTAATATCAAATTTACTCAACAGTTCAGGTGAAAGATAGTGAGTGAGGGACACTGAAGGGGACCATTAGCAGGTCACCAGTCACAAAACACCTGGTCAGTCGTTAGGATCTGACCAATGAAACACAGTAGACAGACCACTGATCATGGCATTCCAAGATAAAAGTTTTTAAAGGTGCTGGATCAGAATCAGATAATGTTGAAAAATGTAATTCCCTAAGCTGATTGCTGTAGTGAGAACAGGGTGCTATTCACCTTGACCTAGAGGTGTGGCTTTTAGGTTTTGAGGACCCATATAAATGGCAGGACCAGCCCAGCCTAAGACTCAGTTCATGCTGTTTTTCCTTCTTGTTTGTTCTCTTGTGCCCTTGGAGAGAGAATCTGACCCATCACTACCATCACTTAGACCAGTTCTACTTCCCAAGAATTACCTTATGGTTTTCTGTCTTTATCAATGAGTGTTTGTTTTATATAAACCCCTTAATAAATATTAATCTTTTATAATATCAGTTGCTAATGATTAATACCTACTTTATACTGCTCCAAAAGCACACAAGGAAAATTCAGAAAGTTACTTCTTCTGATCCATACTATAACCCCTGGACCGGAATCAAAGGACAGAGCCATGATGGCTCTTATAGCTCTTTTCTTTGCTAGCTATTTTAAGTTGAATCAGCATATTGAACAAGAGTAAAGCAGGAAACCACTAATTTAATGTCAAAGAGTTCAGAGGCCTCCACTTTCATAAGCACTAGTGCAATGAACAACAAAAATCCAGTAAGCCCAAATGGTCTGACTTGGTGATTAAGAATCATTAATATAGAATTGAAATGTTAGGAAGACAGGGAATATTTTCACCACTCTTCTATCAGTCTATTCCATTGGAACCTGACTAATAGAAGCTCCTCCCCCAAACAGCCAATGAATGACAGAACTAGAGTCTCTACCTAACAACCTCTTATTCCCATAAAATACAAGATGAAGGGATGCCACCACATCAAGAGATCAGAGTGGGAAATCTTTCATGTCCAAACATCAGAACATCCACACTCAGAAACCTGGTCAATACTCATCCTCGAGACCTACATGATCATTTAGCTTTGTACATTTCCTTTTGTTTATGACAATAATGGCTTCTCAGAAAATGTACAGAACATGGCATTCACTGAGGTAATCAATGCAACTGCTTCTACAGTCATAATGATGATTCAGACTTCTTAGTTCCAAGGACAAATTTTATAGTGGGTCCCTTCAATCTTGTAAAAAGTAAAGAGACACTAAAACAGAGCAATGAACTACAAGTCGAGTGAATATCCAATTAATTCACATAGTTCACCAATAACAAAAATGCTGTTCTAATGTTTTGAATGATTAAACTTTAATTATTTCAGTCCTTTCCAAAACCATAGAAATGACAGAAAATAAAATTGTACAGAATTTCTACATAATAGTTGGCATGTTTTGCTCATTTATATAAATGTTCCACCCAAGTAATGTGTGAGCTAAAATCAAATCTTGCAACTTCTACTAGAAGTCTGACAACTGTCATCTGTGGTACCTCTCTCTCCATGTGACAGAGATCTGATCAATGCAATGTAAGTATAGGTGTAGTGTCCGACATCTGTATTATCACCTCCAAAGTGAAGCTTCTTGCCTTTGCTTTCTTCTCTCTTCTTTCCCAGTGAATGTCATCTACTTGGCAATGTCCCAGTTTTAACTAAGTACACATAGATAATTCTCTCAAAGACTCAAGGAACCTGGAACCCAGATGCCTGCTTGAGCAAGGTCTTCCCTACCATCCTGAGCTCTTTGCTTTTGGAATGTATTCTGAGAAAGAACAAATCTGCCATGATCAATAATTGTACATGTTGTTTCAGTAGCTTCTGCATACAAATTATACTTCCTATGCCAAGGTCCTATGATTCCATCTATATCCAATAGGCCAAAGATCTAATGTTTCTTCTGTAAACAGTATTTTCCAAAGACAGTCGTATAAGTTAAAGCAAGTGTTGTTTTCTGTTAGCCTGTTCAGCTAACAACCATCCATAGAGATTGTTCTCAGATGATTTTGGGGGGAGTAATTATTTTTAAAATGGCTGTGACTATAAAGCTAAAAATATTATGATACACAATATTGCTTGACCTGGTCATATTGTTTGAAGGTGCATTTGGTGGTGATATTGTAAACACATACTCAATGACAAAGAAAAATATTCAGGAGACTTTTTTGTGGTACATGCATAGCATTAATAATCAAATTCCAAACTCACTGTGCATGTAGATTTCAAAGTTCATGCAGTGGCCCATGTAAACCTTACACAGCTTTTATTGTTTTGTCAGATCTGCTTACTTAAATGCATAAATTAAGTACCATGCATAGCACCTACTTAAAAATATGGCAAGATTCCTTGGGAGAAGTGAAAATTAAAATGTCAAGAAGAAAAAAAAATTGCCATCTCACCCTCAGAGCTATATATCATGGGATAAAGGGCAGATTTGAAGACGTGTTAGCTGCCAGACCAAGTGTAGCCAGTTCTCCTGGCCCTTTCTATCTCCAGCAAATAACACACACACACACACACATACACACACACACACTTCCTCAGAGAAAAGTGTTTCTCCCAATCTCAGCATTTTCCAATTGCCCCTACTTCTTCTTATATAGGGTTGAAGACTTTCTAAACAATTGACCTTGTTTCATAATACTTAAAAATTAAGATAAATCTATCATTTTCTCTGAAGACATAACAATCCATTTATAAGTGAATTAAACAAGCTCTGTGTAATGCTATCAAACTACCAAATATGCAAATCATGCAAAGTCCCACTTGCCATGTAACTATCCCCACTTAATTTTATTACTAGAGTAAGTGACATCACCTTATTATCAGCCACCAAAGAGAGAAGTGATCTTTATTTCCCTATCATTTGCTAGTAGGAAAAATAATCAAAATAGAACTTATAACTTTTTTTGTCTCAAGTTTTCTGTTCGAGAAAAGAGGATCATGTCACATCACTTCCTAGACCATCTTCCCTTATTATAGCCCAATTATAATTTTGGAAATTCAAGGTACACCTCGAGTAAAGCATCCCCATTTATCCTCATTTCCAGATAACATAAAGAGGAGGGTTGCAGCATCTTATTCTATTGCTACATGGCTCTCTGCACCAGCCCAGCCATCTGAAAGATAGCAGCATCTCTGGGTCTCATGTCGAGTGTTTACTTTTTATCATTTCAACCTGTTTCTCTCTGATAGCACTCCTGTCAAATTTATGAATAAGTCTGGAAATTTTCAAGATAAGCTGAAATTACTCTTATTTGTTGGCTTCTGACTCAAATTCCCTCCACTTCATTGGGAAGAAAGCTTCTGATTTTAAACTCTTAACTGCTGGATATGTCTCTGCCCCAACTCTGGCTGTAAATTACACTTGGTTTCACAGATTTGATAAAGCCTGTGAGCTTATAACTTCCCTTCCAGAACTAGCTAAGAGTTACTCTCTGTGGAATGAAGGCAGTCAGTGGCCCTTCTAGCCCTGTAAATATGAGCCTATTAGATGGAAGGCAGGTGGCCTGTCTAACATTGAGGGTTTGCCCAAACCCTCAATCATGAAGTGGCATGATCAAAGTGATAAAAGAACTTTCCTACAATGACAAGAGGACAAGAAAAACAACAGAGGGGTCTGTTTTAATTTTGTTCTTTGCCTGCCAGTTCTGCTTAGATTTCATAGCAACAAGGCTTTCTTACCAATAACTTATTCATTTTTATATACATGCACACACACTGATGCACTAACACAGCTCATTTCTCACACTTCAGGTCCTACATCACATCACAAGCTGCTGTTTTGAAAAGCCAAAGCATGCTCTATATCTGTTTTGTTCAGGTGCAGGAGAAAAGCTGAAATGATAAAGACGTGAAAGTTTACACAATTCATGCCTTTATCATTTGAAAACATGACCTTTGATGGTGCTGGTGAAGAACAGTGCTAATGGTGGAGAATTATGCTGTAATGTTGCCATGAATTTGCATGAATAAAGAAATGTATTTGATCAAGCTAACAATGCTTTGCCATCACAAAACCTGCATTGCTCTGTTAGCTCTCATTAGATTTTATCAAAGGCCATCTGCTAACAAGAAAATGCATGGGTTGAATGTTCACTCCCCATTTAATTCACCTGTTGTAGACACACATCATATTAGACAAACATTTGTGTGGGATATTATTGACACTAAGGTTGTGTATGTGCAGTATGAAAGAGGACTGGAAAATACACAGACAAGCCATTCAAACATCTAAAAGCCAAAAGGGAAGGTGGGATGTTTTGTTTTTCTGATGTGGTTGGACATTATGTGCAATTTATTCCCATGGAAGAATGTATTCCTCTCTACTCCTGAGTTAATGATAATGATAGACTTGGTTTTTCAACCTAATTATTATCTTTAGCAAAAAATTTTTCTACATCATGGAAATCCAAAAGGAACCTTAATGAATCTGAAACAATCTGTGGGACTAGGGTTTCTCAACACTGCAAAAGTAATGGTTAAGGGACGTGAAGCGTTTCTTTATGCACAGGGATTAAAGGCACATCCCCTTTGACTTTGTTGGGATCCAAAGCAAGAATTATTGCTCAGAATGCCTAAAATATGGGTCTTTTTGTTAAGACATTTGGGGAAAAAATGAATATGTGATTAAGACAGATTTTTTTTTCTTTGAGACTTTGAAAGGGTTTTCCTGACAAGGAAAACTCACTTTCAAGTCTCAACATGGTCTTGACAAATTAATGGATGAAACTAAGATTAAAATATCTTAAATTAGACACTAAATTCTGTGAATTGTTTTCAGTGTGTAATTATAATAAAAACCAAAATTGGAAACCTGCCAGTTTTCAGAGCTTTTGGGGTCTCTACAAAGGGGGAGCTCTCTGTCTCTTTATTGTTTAACTAGGGATAAGCTCACAGAAGAAGAATTGCCAGCCTTAAATCACATAGTGGGTGACATTTTACTATGTGTGCCTTCCTAAAAAGAGAACAATCATCTGGCCACCATAAGGAAAAATTGTGAAAAAGAGTTAGTGGATTGAAGGGGGCTCATTTCATCCTCAGAAAGCTGATGGATGTGACTGTGTCACTTGACAGTCAGTTGTGTGCCAAATGGCTTGACACTTAAAAAGGCCATTCCAAACCTGTCATTTAAGACACATCTGTTCTGGCAGAACCTTGAATGGGGTGTCATCTTCATAAAAAAGACCCCTCTGGTAGATAATATGAACATGTTGTAAATGGAAATAACTATGTCATTCCAAAGAAAGAATACCAGTGGAGACACAATGAACTCCTGTCTGCTTTCTGCAAGTTCAGCAAGGGAAGAATGTAAAGTTGCAAATAAAATTGATATGATATAAATCTACTGGGAAGAAAATTTTAGTATTTTCTCAGAATTATACCATGGGAAGTACACTGAGGAAGCTCCTGAAGACCCTTCCACATCAGTATGTGAAGTAGGTGGGCAGCCCCACCCAATTTCCATCCTAAACCCTATTGTACATATTTGCTTTGACTCTCCTTTGAAGATGTTATCACCTTTCCCCAAATGCTTTCCATTAAAGAAGTGTCTTTCTCTCTCCCCTCCCCTTCACACATACATACATATAAAATATATACTCAAATCCACGAAGCCATAATACATGTTCTTCTATCTCCTAGGTAAAGAGCTTGCAAGAATCTAAAATGGTCCTTTGACGACATCATTGTCAGGTCTTGTGAATTTAAGTTAGTAGAACTCTAAACAATTGCAGCAATGTTTCTTCACATTCATCACTATTTTGACATTTCATAGCACATAACAGCTTTCAGTTTTTATGCTTATCATTTCACTTAATCTTCACAAACTGTTCATGTTAAGTAAGAGAATGAAGCTCAAAAAATGTAAGAGCCTTTCCATGAGTCATGTAGCTGGAGTTCATGTGAAATGAACTCTTCACATTTTGCTCAGCAGCATTCTAATACCATTCCTAAGCAGGAGGAATGTACTTTTATGTATCCCTTGGTAGAAAGCTCCAGTTCTCCAACTTTGTGAAGCATAATGAAGCCAGTAGATACTTTACATATATAATATACTATAAATAACCATATCCTTTTAGAGTTTATGAGAATCCCTACTACCCATTGCCTATCATTATTAACATCCTCCCTATCAAAGTTGTAGGTATTTGC